>AP025052.1:4612476-4850627 GCA_036186865.1 Eustoma russellianum
AGCCAAGAATTTTGTTGCTGGCTTAAGTAACAAATTTTATAAATTTTCTATTTCCGGTTTTGGCTTGCTATGAAATTTTACTTACAAAAAAAGATCAGACCATGTTACTGATAGGTGGTTGTAATACTACAGGGCATTAATTGATTTTATTAAGTATTTGAATGTTAAGTTGCTCCTTTCTAACATTTTAGGCTTTCATATGAGACGTTAGTTCATCAAATCTCAATCAAGTTACGCTTATAAAGGCCGAGAAAGGTGTATTGGAGAAGAGTCCCGGGGTGTTAGGTGGTTGGGGGTGGTGGTGTTGTTGTTGTGAAGGAGGTTTGTAGTGCTTTCTTACCACTAGCATATAATACCCTGTGAGAGGTTAGACGGTTCTCAAAAATTTACAGAAATGCTTCAGTGCTTTCTTCTTCTTATCCATTAGCTCCCAAACCCTGTTGTAATTCTAGTTTGTGTACTGATGTAACAAAGTTGGAGAATCTGAAGTAGTTTCTTTTGAACGGGTTCAGGTTGAACCAAAACTGATTAATCATGCAAATATGAGGTTGTTAGTTCAGCAGACTGTAAATATGCATGATCTATCATGTTATCAGCTCTTTTTTCTTTTCTTTTGTGTGGTCCCTTCGGGGACAACCGATAAAAGTGTGTGTGTGTGTGTGTGTGTTAAATGTTACTGTTTTTCTCGTATATCCTTCACTTTCAACTTAATATCACACTTTTCTGTGCTCATTCAATGACCCTTTTGGTTAGAGTATGGAAATAATTTAACTTCTGCTATCAGACACCTCTTGTTGCCTTCAGGTTAATCTCTAAGTTCTAGACTTGATTACTACAGCATTTATCTCTGGTTTACGCAGCAGAAATTGTTTACAGTTGTTAAGTAGTTGTGTGTGAGATAGTCCTTTATGTAGTTTCATAATGGTGGGGTTCATGAGTAAAGAACTAGTCTACTGTTTAATTTTGTGAGTCTACCTTGTATTTTTATGGTAACATGAAGACAAAAGCCTACATGTGGCAGTATCATGTGCAACTGTTCATAAAGCAGCAACTCTTGTCTACCTCAATTTATAATCAGCGTCTCTGATGTTTGTGATGTTTGCAGCCGATATAAAGGTAACCCTTCCCTTGCATTTTGATTATCCTGCAGCACTTTCTTAGGGCATCGGCTGTCACTTCTACATCAGATAAACACAAAGCAGGACCACAAGTAGCTATACTCAGGGTGGTGTGTCCGAAAGGCCTGCTATTCGCTTTGGCGTTTGTCAGATGTATTTGCATTGGAAAAAAGATTTAGGGTTCTCTCTGCAGGGAACTCATTCGGGTCCTCATATGCAGGTGCTAACTCATTTATGAAGTTAACAACTTATAAGGAGTACCCAACAGTTATTTTAGAGAGGTCTAGCAAAGAAAAAATTGCATTGGATTTGTCGTCTCCTTTACTTTTTCCTCTTTTTTTTTTCCCCTTTCTCCCCGATCCCTAATTTGTATGTTCATGGGGAATGCACATCTGAAGCTTTTCAGTTTCACACCCATAAGACTAGGATTCTTGTGGCATGGGAAGATCATAAACATCTGTTTTCTGTGTGCTTATCAATCGCGAATGTCATGTTTTGAGATAATACATATGCTTGTTAGATAAAGGTTATTGAACTTGAAATCTATTGCAAAGATGTTTTTTATGGTAGCAGTTTATCTTGAATATTTTTTCTTTCTTCCTTTTTCTTTGCTAAACCCTAACCTTACATGTATTCATGTGCAAAATACCTAGTTCATGGATGATATTTGTATTGCTCCTCTTCCACTCATTACCAAACATCCTTTTCCTCTAAATCTCTCCTATATACATCGTTTGGTGTGATGTCTTCTTGTGAACAAGAAGGAAGATCTGCAGCCGGGAAGATGGTTTAGTACTTCCTCCGTTTCATTTTATAAGTCCACATTTCTATTTTGAGGCATCTTAGAATATAAATCACTTGCTTTAAATAGTAAGAAAAAGTGTAAGATTTTGCCAACTTCATCTAACGCACATATTCGGAAATAAAAGCAATAATTAATGTCTTGACCAATTTTTCTTTAACCATGTGTTATCTGGACATGTATTTATATTTTGGGACGGAATAAGTAGTTACTTATGGGGTATATGGAGCGCTACCTTATTTGAGGTTGACAGTTCGAATCTCATCAGCATTTTTGTAGACGGTTCGAATTTCGTTAGCTTCTTTTGAACATTTATCGACTTCATTCATTGGGATGTCTTGGGACCGTGGGATTTGCCATCTGAGCATTTGTAGCATATTCATCTATTTGTAATTTTAATGTAGCAAAGAGCCTCTGTGTAATCAGGTTAAATCACAAGATGGATGTAACAAGTTCGAAGACTTGTCTGTTATCTAAAAAGAAAGATGTATAATGTCTCTCAGGAGATAGTTTAGTGGTAATTAGTGATATCACCTTTCTTGTTCATTCATCGTTTTTTTTATTATTTATATATTTCTCTGTGTACTCTGTCTAGTGGAATACGTCTGATGACTTGCACAACGTTAGTAGTATGATAATTTAATGTCTGAAATTAGAAGTGAGCGTGTCTGACGAATGGGGTATCACTAAGCAGCTTTCGGTCATGGCGGTTTTTTTTTTTTTTTTTTTTTTATGTTTTTCCAGCTGAATTCTTCTATACTATCATTTCCTTTCAATTTCTTAAATTATTGCCATGTAAAAAAGCTTTAACTTGAGTTGATACCTGACTATTTATGTTAAATTAGAACAAACATCCAATAGAGTTTGGAAAAAAAAAATACGAATATTTTTAAATTATTTGAAATACTAAAATTTAGCATCAAACGGTCATATGCGGATATTCTTTTTCCAAACCGAAGAAATTTGCAAGAATCAAAAGATCCATCACACCTATGGGTTGGTGACCATGGCTACAATCGCCTAATACGATTACTCTTATGTACACTTTTATTAGAAGCACATCTTCACTTAAAAAAAAAAAAAACCCTTATCGCTCTCTTATAATAGGTTGAGATCTTTTCATCCCCACTTTCATCATCCACTTTGTGACCGTGCGACACGTGGCAGCAAGGGAGGGTGGTGAGGCTAGACGAGCCTCACCATCTCCCCTTACTGCCACGTGTCGCGCAGACACGCGTCACCGTACCCTCTTGCGGTGAGGAGATCCTATCCCAAACATTCCCAACAGTTACAAGGAACTAGGGCTGTAAACGAGCCGAGCATTGCGTTGTTCAAGCTCGGTTCATTTAACTTAGCGAACGAGCCGAGCTTGTTTGTTTATTTAAACAAACATATTTAATTGTTCAAGCTTGGTTAACTCACGAACAATATTAACGAGCTGAACACCTTAAATGAACGGTGCCACTTACCGAGTTCGAACAAAAAAAAGTGTTCAAACTCTGTTCATTAACCTTTTATCCGAGCCGAGCTCGAGCTCGAGTCAAACGAGCCGAACATATGAACGGCTTGGTTCATTTACACCCCTGCAAGGAAATGCTTTGAAAGAAATATCACACTTTCATTAGACAAGTGGTATAGTAAACCACCTTTTGCTTAAAGATTGGTACTAAGTAGAACTTTGTTTTGTAAGCCACCTTTGTTTTGGGTGTTGCCTCATTTTGTAAAGTCCCATGGACATAGCAGCCAGTTCATGTAACCGGCAACAACTTTTGTAACTTTGCCTTTTCAGGGCTTTTATATAAAATTTTAAATTACAAAAAAAAAAAAGAATGCTTGGACATTTTCATGGATGCAAGTAAGCAACTACTCCCATTCTAAAAATATTGCCACAGTTTTCATTTTGGTTTGTCAAAAATATTATCCATTCTTTAAACGGATAATATTTAACTGTCAAAGTTTCCATACCATCCTTTCAATTAACGCTTACATAATTTTTATGATTTACCTCAATTAACTATCTAAGGGTAGAATAGGAATAGAGACCAAAATTATTTGACTTCTTTAAATTATTCTCAAAGAAGCTATGCCATATTTTTGAAACGGAAGGAGTATTACGTATTCCAATAGTTTTAATTGGCTAATGTTTATATTTGCTCATTTGTGTAGACATATGCGATCTGTCTAATTGTTTAATTTCTTTAGAAAGCATTAAAGAGTGTATTGTATTAAACAATAATCACAATAATTGGAAAAAATGATAACCACTCAAGAATTTGAACAATGTCACTAAAAGATCCTAAAGTACCAACTAAACTTATAACAGAGGCCAACATACAAGGGCGGCGGGGAGGAAGTTGGCCACAACCCATCTGGATGGGATATGTTATGCATTTTTCACTGCACCCAACCATTGTCTGTCTATACATAAAATTATGATGTTTTGTTATATGTGATATAACACACACGTACCTTTTTTCCCCTTAACAAAACAGTACTTTTAATACTTGACATCAATTCTTTGGGCACCATATTTCATGTGCAAAATCATCACGATACATAGTCAAGATACAGGGGCGCACTGAAGGAAGAAGGAAGAAGATACTATTTATGTGGTTCAAACCTGAAACCTCAAGTTCACACAAAACAGCAACCTTACCAGTTGGTCCAAGCGCTACTAGGATGCTGTTATATACTATCGTCATTAGACCAAGAGGTATAAAACTCTATTGACTGAATCAGACTTTTCTTTCATTATTAGAAAAGAAAAAAAATATATCTAAAATTAATTGTTAATATATGGCTTATGCGGTCGTTTTCCAAATTTTTGTGTTATAGTATATGAATCCGTCCTTTGAACTTTTTCTTCGTTGGTTCATCCTGTTCCTGTCGACCAATCAACCAGGAAAAAGGAGGAAGCCGGACGAAAGTGACATGAACTCAAAGTTTAGAATAGGCCTTTGTCTTAATCACTTATTTAATTGGCATTAGTTTTCTTGAATTGTTTCTCTATGTTTGACTACTAATTATTGGAGCGATCAGCATTTGTTTGTTAGCCCTTTTCATTTTCTGCTCTTAGCATTATTCCAAGGTTAACATCATCTACCAAAGGCAGAAAAGAAAGATCTTTACATTTCTGCAGGGAGGCGATTTTCATTACAAAACTTCCCTTTTGAAAATAACAAGTTAGCCAGCAAAATTGCCATAACCAGTTGTTTTGCTACTGATGGTGTGGATTTCATACAAGTGAATGTATTGGCCAAACGAATGAAACTTCTTGCAAGATCCCACTTTGGCAGTGATAAAGCGTAGTCGAAAATTGGGGATTTCGTTTGTGAAGATAAGCCGGGGTGGTAGGTGAGTGGTAGGAGGGGAGATAATTTGATGGAGATGGAGGGAAGGGGGTACTCAGATATGTATAGAAATACAAGTGAGGAATTGTTTATCAAAACAATGATGGAAGGGTCAATGGGGATGCCAGCCCCAACAATGGAGATGTTGGGATTTAAGAATCTTTCTCAAAGTTACAGGGGTGATAGTGAGGAACTCTTCAAGAACTGGCTTAACCCACCTGAGGCAAGTAGCATATGTTCTCTATTTTCTGTCTTTACATGTTTCATGATTAACTTCCCAGGAATTCCTAGATTGCACTCTGTTTTAAATTATTGATAATTTATTAGATTCTGGCAATTCTGTGTTTACGGCGAATTCTTGAGAGATTCTCTCTCATAGAAGAAGCAATCGCGTCAGAGTTTCTTGATTCTTGTGGGGTTCTAAATATTATCAAGGAATATGTTTCTAGCCCTTTGTCATACACCATAGAAAAGCAACTTCTTGGCTACTGATTTCTAAGGTTGTAAGATCTGCCTTATGGTTTTTTAAGTTTCTATAATCCATATAAAGCCATCTCTTGTGTTCTTCTTTGATTGTAACATGCAACTTTCAGCAGATGTCGACTAGGATAACAGGCCCAGAAAGCCTCTATATCAGTCAGCTGAATTGTCATATAAACCTTTAGGCATTTTATTCTGTCATCAAAATTGTTTCCATTTCCAATGGAGTTAAGCACACACTCTTCCTTGATTTTGGAATATGATGGAATAAAGTAAAATGACTTACTAAATTGGCCGCGGTTCTTATATTGTGAAGTAGCAGTTGATCAACACAGCTTGACGCAATTTTTATTATGGGTCATCGAGAAACAACCTCTGTGTTTCTAACACATGGGTATGGTTGCGTACATCCGACCCCCCATACCCTGCCATAGGCGGGAGCCTCTAATGCAATGGGTCAATGTTGTTGTTGTTGTATTCTGTGATCAAAATATAGTCCTTGAAATGTGCTGTAGCTTGGTTCTTCTTCTTTTTTTTTTTTTTTTTTTTGTGTATTCATTTTAAGCCCTAATGAACTGCTCTTGCCTTCAGTCTGGCATCGCTCAGCGTACACGCCAAGCATCACGGAGGTTAGTTCCTTAAAAAGTTCCTTAGATGCATTGTTCTCTCTTGTAATGCTAATTTGTTTGCAACTTCAGTCCCATCTGAATCATCTTTTATCTTCTGTCTGTACATCCGAGCTAATGTTGATATATGGAATTCAGGATCCCTGCTGAACCTAGCAATTTATCTAATCAGCAACCAACTGGGTTACTTCAGAAGAGAAAAAGCACAGAGATTTTACATCAACAGAACGCTTCAACGCGTGGCGAATCCTCAAGTGGACCTAGCCAGCATTTAGCCAAGTAATTACAGCTTTTGGAACCTTTAGCTTTACTCATCACTTTTTCATCTGCTGTGCAAATATTTGAGTCTCATTCTTCTAGGATATATTCATGGGGTGATTTTTTTACTGTCTGCTGTCTACTCCATAGGTCCTTTACATCTTAGAATGGGATGAACAATTTTAACTCGTGATCCATTCTGGCAGTCGCCGACCATCTCTAATTCTAGTTATGCCTATGGTACAAGGACCACGTTACAGCCATTCCTTCAACATTTGGAAACTACTTATATGCAACTCTACCAGGATTATTAATTGAAATCTTCTGCCATTCTTTTTGATCTATCAAATTTTGTAATAACAGTTAATAATCAAATCACTCATCAAACTTCAAAATGCCAGTACTCATATAAGCTAGTCAAATAATGAAAAGCTGTTCCAGTTTTCAAATATATTGATTCTTGCTTTCTGGACTTTGGGATATGCTGGTATAAGTTTCACATGTTTGCTCTTTCAGTAATGTTGCAGATAAGGGGCAGCAGGGTAGCAACCTATTTCTAGCTAAGGTTCGTTTCCCCCATGATTACCCACCAACCTCCCAAAAAATAACCCTTGTGATCTTATCATCTAATCTAGTTCTGTAACATTTCTTGCAGGCATGGCTGAATAGCTCCCAACCTATGACAAGAAGTCGATCGTCAGAATTAAGGTACCTTTTGCTCTAACTAGTTCAAAGTGAGAGAATTGAACTATATTTGTACTTGGCATGTCTATCAAGCAAGGATCCATGTAGCTTTATTGTTAGGACTTTGTTGTTTTGTTCCATTAGTTACAAGTTATATTGAGTAGCTATGTGCTGTCTTGCTCTCCGGAAAGGAGGAAATATGCTGCCTTGCAGAGCACACATCACTCGATCGCTGCAGAGGCGATGCATGACATGACAAGAAGAGATATCAACTTCAACCAGGAACACACACATGTGAATGGATTGAACAACACACAAATGCATGAGGTTGTTCCAAATCACATGACTCCATTCATGTCTCCTTCCAACTCATCTTCATCTACTTTCAACACGCCACAAGTGGGGAGCGCAGACAACATTTCTTCAATAGTCAGCATGCTAAAGGGCACACTAGAGCGCAAGAAGCTTAACACTGACGAGAAAGAAGCTGGATACTTTGAGTCAGGGGAGGTCATAGGAAGCTCCGGGATGAATACAGGGCAAGGAAATCATAATCATCATATGCAAGCTAGTTTTCAATCCCATGTCCAAGTTGCAGAGCCTGAAGTTCTGCAGATGATGGAGGGATCGCACGGATTCAACCTAGAAGGGGTTATGGCCGCGACAAATCAAATGCAAATGAGTACACTGTCTCAAGAACCTTCTCAAAGTGAATCCTCTGCTGCTGCACCAGTTATTTCAGCTGGATTTGATGGATGCGAAGGATCGAGCATATCTGGTCCTCCTAGTGTCTCTGAAACCTCAATGAAGAAAATAGGAAATGGAAGGAACTCCGGAAATGCTCCAAAAACTAAAGGTATAAAGAAAATAACTTGAGTTTCAAGAATATGTGAATTGCAGCTTTGGATTTGGAAATAGCATTCATTAAGAGCTTAAGGGAGCTTCCTTACAAGATAGTTATGCTAATAATTGATCTTACATTGTTAGAATTATATGCACAAAAGATGCTGCTAACTTCTTTTCCTGAGATAAAGTCCATGTTTTTTGGTTTGTGGTGTTTTGCAGTGGAACAAGGTGATCCAACGAAAAAGCGCAGAGTGGAACGATATCGGAAGTATGTACCTTTCCTTACTATGTTCCAAGTTATGCAGATTCATCACTCAGTAGCCAGACTTTCTAGTCCAGTACTATGATAATATCAGATCTTCCTTATGCCTTGCATTTTTTTTTCACACTAACAAACTTATTTTTGCTAATGTATATGCGTTATTTGTTGATTGATAAATGGAATATAAGAGAACAGCACAATGACCTCTTACTTTTGAGTATCTTAAATTGCAATGCAGAATGACAGAAGCAAAAGAAAAGAACTCCACACCACCCATTCCATCTGATACGCAATCTCTTCTCAAAAGATGTGAAAATCTTGAGAAGGAAGTGCGTTCCCTTAAACTCAACTTAGCTTTCATGAACAGGTATGTTTTTAATTTTCCTTATACTTAGAACTGAGTATTTACTTGTTTAGCTAATGCTCATGATACATAGAATTGTTGTGTAAGCCATCAACTGAATGAGGCAAAGATTCTGAGCTTTGAACTGAAGTGGTTGAAACTTTGCAGGAAGGATTCTGAACAAACTAAACAGATGGAGGACCTCCAGAAACAGAATGAAGACCTCACGAAGGAGAAGCAGAGGCTTCTCGAAGAGATCGAGAGGATGGTCTTTGAAACTGGCAGAAGGTAGAATCTAGAGGCAACCCAGTCTGACTTAAAAGGGAAGCATACATCTTTTCTCCAAGCGAGTGGCCTATCGATAAGGCGATGACCAGAAAATGAAGTTCAATGATACCAGAAACTCAAAACAAAGAACCTTAACAGTTGAGAAACGGCCACCAAAGAATTTATTAACACAAGCTATTGTTATTGCAACTTTGATCAAATTGTAGGGATAACATATGTCTGCTAAGGACATTCATTAGCTTGAATTGAAAATCCGAATCCCACTGAAAGATTTCAGTTGAGGTTGATGCAGGTACCGCTGCAAAATGGAACTATTTTCTTTTTCAAATCAAAGACTGTCATATGAGTTTTCAGCTTTTCTTGCTTTGCTTTTGGTGTCTGCTTGAGATTTTGAAAGGCAAACTAGAGAAAAGGTGGTGTAAAGAGAATATTTGCACCAAGTGCCCCCTCCATGTACCCTTATGTTCACCGTTTTTCTTAAACAAAAGGGAAGAAAAAACGAAAGGAAACCTAGAAGAGGGTCCAGCGTGTGGCAGCACAGGCTGAAGCATTAACCAAACGGGCAGATTATATATAAACTGCAAGAATACATTGGAACAATCATAGTAAGCATTGGTGAAACAGAAACTGGACAAATAGAAACATTATATTTCAGTTATGTTCAATATTCGACTTCCACTTTCAATCTCGACCCGTTACTATCCTTCCCCACAGTAACTTCCTAATACGTGGAAAGCTTTTTTCTTTTAAATTTATTATTATTATTTAGTTTTTTTTTTAAATTTACTAAATTCTTTCACTAACACATGAGCACGCCATATCCATAATAATTGTGTCATCTATGCAGGTATCTATAGAGGTTGGGATCTCACTGGAAGTAAACTCTCTTTTCTTTGGGATTGAGGTATTGTTTGTTTGGCTCTCACCCTCTCCAGACCCTAGCGATAGCTTTTACTGTCATTAGATATACTAGGTATGTGTTGTTGTGGTTGTTGTAGTGGTTTTTTGAATGTATGTCACATGGAAATCTAAAAAGACTAGGCTTTACAAGATATTTTTGTAGTATAACATATTAACATTACATTATTATCTTACTAGGGTGCTCTCCTACCTAACATTTTGCCCTCTATAAGTCCTACTTTTACGAGAGCTCAGCAGGATGAAACTTTAGCACAAGGGATGCTATCGCTTTACTGTTCCTTTCCATAAAATTAAGTAAATATGTTCACCCATGTCCCTGCTTCTCATTATGTGAAAACTGGGGATTTCAATGTCGAGGCAGCTTCTCTATGGCCACTAGAGAATTTTTCTCTACATATACTCATGAAGTCAATGTACTCAACTTACAGACTTCTATTTGTTAACATACACCAGAAATCTTTAAACTAATTGACTTTTTACATAAGCTCTTGCTTCGCACTGAAGACTCTATTTTACAGAAGACAGGAAAGCAGGGCGCTGGCAACCGAGCCTGCAGGACTGCTTGCTCAAGGACAACGCCATCAGAAGTACTCTCTATTGATAATACAACATCAGCTTCTGAGATAGGCGATCACACAAATCAGGTGATTGGTCCAATACATTGCACCTAAATACATTCTGCCAACTATAATCAAGTTCGATGGTATCAGATAAACCAAACCCCTTAATGTATTGCAAGGCCAGCCATCTCATAAAAGAGAAATATAACTTTAGTCTTTTCAGCTTCTGTGCTAATCTAACTAAAGGATTTCCTCATTGATCTTCATTCCAATTCTCATTTAGGGTGTGCTTGAAACTCGGGTGTATCATCCAGTCTTTCATGAATTTGAAAGGTTTGAGGCCAAACTTATGGTTCATCTGGATGGATAAGATTCCAGGAGAATAGTCGGATGAAATGGGAGCTTCGAAATCTAACTGGAAATGAGATACTAGGTTCTTCCAATGTTCATTATGGAACATATGATCAATCTTAATATATATTCTAGTCTCTTCTTTCTTTTTATTAGACTAGTGTATTCAAGACATCTAGATGGTATATTTACCGTGTCTGGGTCGTGACATCGACCCGGTTTCTGAGGTGTTGTGGTGACAACACGACCAACAGGTTCATAACCATGAGGTGCTATTGGAAACCAAATGTACCCATTACCATATTGTTTAATGCCTGAAGATTTAATACTCCAAACTAGAGTATAATCAATTTGTTTCATTTGGTTGTAAAATTTGACTTTGAACATCGTCATAGAAGATTATCATAGAAGACATCGCTGATGGAGACCACCATAGAAGATTATTATAAAAGACATCGTAATAGAAGACCACTATTGAATACCATAAAAAATCACCATAAAATACTATATCCAAAAACATAATACCCAGAGTCACGCTGCCACCATTCTTCCAAACTATGGTAGTAGTGTAAGCAGCTTGCGAACGGGATCTCCTGACCCCATGTGGGACAGGCACAAAGGACCGCGTGCCACGTGGCAGTCTCGGAGGTGGTGAGGCTGGATGGGAGTCACCTCTACCCAGCCTTACCACCCACTGGTGCCACGTGTTGGACGGTCACAAGGAGGTGAGAGAAAAGAGGGTCATGATCCGGACCCATTTGGTAGGGAGAGTGGGCTGCATGGAAACCGAGGTTCTTTGCCCGGGCGTCAGTATGGTGGTTCAAGGCTTACATCTGGTACATACGGAGGTATATTCCGAGTAGCGCGTCGGTGTCTTTTAAGTTCATCTCCCGGGTCTATGAAGTTCTGTAAAAATTATGCTCTCTGTATGTTAGTGCCGTCTTTTTGTCTCTTCTCGTGTCCATATTAGAATGCTGATAAGCTTCTTCGGTGTTTCTTGTGCAGAACTCTTTAGCACCTCTGTTTTGGATTTGCACGTGAAACAACTTTCACTCAATATGCGTCTATGTAAATTTGCATGTCTTTAGTTAGCGCTGTCTTCTGTGTTTTCGTTACATACAACTTTCTACTCATCTCTCTTGAGTTTTTCTTTGAAAGTGGTTGAAACGAGGTTAATATCCAATCAATACTTTAAAACAATAAATGTTACTACCATACTCATATAACTCATATATATTATTTTTTTCCAGATTGGTCAATATGAGACAATATTTTCAACAAAAATATATCTCTCAGTTTATTTCCCTCTTTGAATTAGTTGTTGGAGAATTAAGGTTGGGCTTGGCCCATCGTTGGATATTGAAGATTGGGCCTTGGCCCGTTATGAAGTTGCAAGACATGTGCAACGTACTATGAGCTTAATGAATCCTTAACGAGTAGTTAATGTTAGGATGTGATCTCACTCAATTATGTATTGTGTGAATGTGAAATTAATGCTCAAAGTAGATGGAAACGTTGTGGATGGGTGACGTGTCACCCGTGTGGAGGAATGCCACGTTGGAGGGGTCCATGTGGCGTAAAAAGGCATCTGACGGACATCGATCGATGACATCGATCGATCGATGTCACTTCGATCGATCGATGTCATCGATCGAAGTGGATCAGGAAGCTTAGATCGATGGATAGATCGATCAAAGACGATCAGAGGACATCGATCGATCACATCGATCGATCGATGTCACTTAGATCGATCAAAGTGATCGATTGAAGTGCTCTGTCAGACATCGATCGATCACATCGATCGATCGATGTCACTTCGATCGATCGATGTGATCTGTAGCGCCCCGACCCGGACAGCGGAATCCGAACCGGTGCACCCGTCGTAGCTTACTGAGAAGACTACAAGACGTCTCATCTCTCGTGTACACATCATCAGTGACGTACGAAAGTAAAAGCGGAAACATGTATCTAACGAATGTCAACCGTCAACTCGTACATCAAAGAATACTAAAATCCCAACAACTAGTCACGATGTTTGCCAACTCAAACCCTCAAACAAATGAAATTACTGAAATAAACAACACTGTCTCAACTATTTCCTCAAGATGCACTCTAAACATCCCATTCAGCCCACTCGCCGTCGTCTTCAATGAAAATCATGTCATAGCTAGGCTCATCTGCAAGATCAAAGGCAGTACCCTTAGCGAAAAACGCTAGCAAGTAACCCACTTATAAGACGTACGGGATCAACACATGGCAAGACATGAGTAATAGATAAACTGAGGGAATTGAGGGGCACATGTCTTGTAATTTTCAAAAATATAAGCGGAACATATAATAAATCAGGTACAGCAACTTGAAACGCAAGTAAGCAATTCAATGTCGATCGAATAACATAAACACACATACCACAACGACTCTCGTGATGCATGTCAAATAATGCACTACGCTACACAATCACATATGCATGAGCCATTTCTTTCAAATCAATGCAATGCATGACACAATGTCCGGTTCCTAACTCATTTCCTTGTAACGCACCCCGGCTTATATTTCCATCCCGGTTAACGTTACAAGCTCGTATGCTATGTGATGCACCTCGGCTTATATTTCCATCCCGATTAACATCACAGCTCTCGTAAACTCTACAATGCACCTCGGCTTATATTTCCATCCCGATTAACATTGTAGAGGACTTTATACCCTGTAACGCACCCCGGCTTAAATTTCCATCCCGGTTAACGTTACAGTCTTTTGTGTCCTGCAATGCACCCCGGCTTAAATTTCCATCCCGGTTAACATTGCATTTCACCTTCGCAAATCCGTGCCGAAGCACATTTCTTTTTCAAAACCTTATGCAATGCACGTGCCATGATGCAGACTCCTTGTACATTCACATTTCACATTCACGTATGCAGTACATATTCACATGCGCAAGTACAAGCAACACGCACAAGCTTTTCCTAACTGACACATCAAAATCTTAGGCTTCCACTAGCTTATCAACGCTTAACTTTGATTCTAAAGTTCACAACCCAATGAGAGTATCCCTATCTTTCCATCCTTGAACTCTAAGACACCTTGTACGTTCATCTCCTAACCCTCTTAAGTCATTCACTTGAAACTCGGTTCGAGAACCCATTTAAGTCACCAATATTGATTCACCATCCTAGGTCATGTTCCCAAGACTTAGACTACCTTTAATCAAGTCTTAAAAAGCCTCTAAGGTCACCCAAAGATTCCCCGAGCTTCCCTCTTTCTTTCTCTATTTTTCCACAAAACTGGTGGACATCATCCCCTCACATCGATCGATCTATGTGACTTCATCCCCTCACATCGATCGATCGATGTCCATCAGAGAACATCGATCTCTCAGCCCTTCCTACATCGATCGATCGAAGTGACTTCATCCCCTCACATCGATCGATCGATGTCCATCAGAGGACATCATACCCTCACATCGATCGATCTATGTACTTCATCCCCTCACATCGATCGATCTATGTACTTCATCCCCTCACATCGATCGATCGATGTCCACGATTCCAGCACAGAAACTTTGCGATTTTCGCAGAAACTACAAAACCATAACTCCAATTGATCCCAAACTTCATCCCAATCAATCCAAGCCTAAACCCTGCTATAATCTCATACTTAAACTACGAATTAAACGCTACACAATTACAAATCACAGATTCAAGTCTAACACACGACTCATCCATCACAACAACCCAAAAATCCTTCCTTTCTCCCTCAAACCCACGCATCCACGCAATCACATCAAGAGGGGATTCAAGGGATAAGGATTTGCAGGATTTCACCGATTCAACAACAACAACAATCACATTTTCATATACATCGGCCAAATCTTGAAACGAAAGCACATAAACATATACACATAATCAAAGAACGAATCTACTGCATGGTGATCCAATTTGATAACAAAATAGGCCATTTTTCTTTCACAAAACGTAGGAACTTATAAACAGATTACTTGCCTTTGATTACTCGACAGAGAAACGAAGAACGGATGCAGGTTTGATTGATTCCTGGAGGCTATCTTCCTCTTCTACGTGATTGGAAAAACGGCTAGGGCTAGAGGGGAAGGAAGCGTCGATCCTTTTCTGTTCTGAGAAGGGAAAACTGACGTTCTGTCAGTTTTTATATGGGAAGGGGAAAAGTTTGGTGTTTCTAAAGTATATCTATTATCTATTTATCTTAAAGGATAAATCTTAATTATTTAATTCTAAATTAAATATAAATAAATTCTAATATTAAATCCCCTCATTAATTTCTAATTAATCCTCATATTAATGCCCACTTAATTTCTGTTGACCGTCATTAATCTCCGTGAAATCCTTCTTTGTCTTTTAACTACCCTACGGAGAGTGCGGGGCATAACATTCCACCCCCCTTACAAAAAGTTTCGTCCTCGAAACTTGTGCGTTACGAAACCAATGACTTAGTATAGTTTTACTTGATCCATCCACCTAGACCATGGTCGTACAACATATCCAGTAAGTATTCCGATACGTTAACTATCTCACTTCCTCGAATATGACTAAGTCCTCAGTATCATTCTTTGTATACCAGCAATGTAATTTCTAAGTCTATTATTCTCCGTTTATGTTTAAGATCATAACTTATCTTCTTAAAACTGTAAGATCAAACTTAGGGACATTGTTATCATACCGAGAGTTCCATACCCAGCCATCCGTAGGTATCGTACTTATATCGGCAGTCATCAACAACCCCCTAAAAACCAATTCTTAGGGGTACTATAATCTTTAACTTAATCTCTATAATTTCAATCTATAAACCTTCATTTATGTTACTTGATGTGTATCATTCCATTTATATATACGTAATCTCAATATCCGATTCTTAAACTTATCATATATGATTCATCTCCTAGTTATATGATCATCCAACATATCCATCGAGTCTTTCCTTACGCTAGTCATCACTCTCCTTTATCACCGAATCAATTCATCGAAGTCAATTCTTATACCTACAAACTAGTTCTATGATTATGCTCTTATATTTTCGGGGATATCATCATCAACTTAGTACATGAAGTATGTGCATGGACATTTTTTTTTCCTCTTCAATTTAAAGCAGTTTATGTACTATAATTTGAAACTATAGCTATAACTATTTAAAATAGTATACCTTCTTTTTTTGTTGTAAACACAAAATCCAAAGTATCATATATTTGTTTTCGTAACGCAGTGTCTAAAAATGAGCATTTATAAAACAACCAGCTAATTTTTTTTTTGCAACAATAAGTACATATATTTGAAACTATTTGTGTTTCACAAGATTTCATAATTTCACGGTAAGCAGATAAATATATAAAAAAAAATTCAATTGAAAAATGTTTGCCAAGACGATAATTGTAAAACAGAATTATTCTAGCAAAATAAAGATAGCTAGACCAAACTTTGAGAAATAAGAGATAGGTAAATATATCATTGACCGAGAACATCAATATTTTGAAATATATCAGCTTTGTTAGGGGTAATCGAAATTCCATTAGGTGGCTATACAAATTTAAAAAAAACAATATAACATTGTAAGGTCATACATTGTATGCAAAAGTTTGACAGTAGTTGAAATACTTAGAAACATAATCTTTGAAATACATTTGAAATATATAATATAGCTTGGTGTACGTGCTTATAAGAAAATGTTTAACTGCTTGAAAATAGTCTCATACTTCGTATAATTATTTCTAAGTCACCTCTTAATGTCAAATGAGAACACATTCGCTTATTTACCGTTTCTTATAAGTTTTCAACTTAAGTTGTCCAATCCGAGTATGGCGCACTAGATATTGATCGGCTTAGGGTATTCTAATCTACCATGCTTCCGCGCGCCACACTGATCCATCGTGCTTCTGCACCTCACTATTTCAACTGCTAATGCCGATTTTGATAATCTAAATTCAACCTCTTATAACTATAAACCCATTTTTCGGTATCCTTTGTTAGACTTTGTTGATTGTAATGTTGATAAATCATTTTCTTAGTTATTTGTCATCACAGATCATGTCCTAGGAACTACGATCCCAGCTTAGACCTAGTCGCCTTCTGACAGTAGTGTCAAATGTAGAGGCATGAACCTGATTCATTTATCATAATGGTGCAGGGTCAGATCTAAGGAACTATACAAATGGCTACAATCATCACTTAGATACGGCAAATAATTTAGAGTCATATAGAGTGCCCTAAGTATACGTGGCAAGTCCCTTATCTGACCATCACTTAGGTCTAACGTCATGACTTATTTCTAGAATCGATACCCGGTATCATCATTCCTTACGTCTAAAATAATAACTTATTTCTAAGTTCAATGCTTAGAATTTGCAGCTTATGACTTAGATCAGTACTTATGTTCGAATCATCACAGAATGTTTATATTACCCCTCAACTTCTAGAGGCGATATTTAGTATCATCATTCCTTAAATCTAAAGTCGTGACTTACGAGCAATGTCATCACTATGCCTCAAAGGTCAAATCTTATTTCTATTACCATGCTTATATAATCGTTGCTTACGACTAAAAACTGGTACTTGTGTCTAAGATCACTCCTTAGTTACTCATCATACTTAGTATATTATCAGCGTTTATGACTAGAACTAATACTTAAGTCGAAGATCAACTCTTAATCAAGATCGCCGCTTACGTCTATAGTTGTGACTTTACGGGTAGAATCATCCCTTAACCTCTAAGGACACATTTTATGTCTAATAACATTCCCCGCATATAATCATTACTTGCGGCTAACAGTCGATATTTATTTCTAAGATCGTGACTTAAGGGCAAAATCATAACTTAATAGCTAAGATTATAGCCTGAATCTGTGCTTCCACCATGGATCTAGAGCCATGCTCTGAATATCACACTGTCGGCATGTAATATCTCTTGAACTCAGTCTAAAATTAGATCCCAGAGATCAGCGGTGTCAGTTGTTTTGCACCACCACTCTGCCTCCGTTTTAGAAGAGTCTCAAGTCCAAGTGCGATGGTGGCGGAGGAGGTTGCTGCTACTGCTGAGCAACTCCTTGTACTATCACGGTGATAGCGTCAATCAACGCTTGTGGAACAAGGACTGGTGGTGGTGGTGGAGGGTTCTCGTTCCCATTTTCACCGTTCCCTTGGTTGTCTCTTCTGGGAGGCATTTACTGCAAGATCACGTCATTAGTGTCGAGCAGTTCCAAAATAAAACGTGAAATCCATAAAGGGGTACAAAGCGTAGTTCATAGGTTAAAACGATTACATCTATTTGATTTCACTAATCGCGCTCGTACACACACCCATCCCAGATCAAGCTTAAATCTGAAATTGTATACTTAAATCTAAAGATCAACTTAAAGTGAAGGTCATAACTTAGAACTCTACATGTCATAACCTAGGTCTCTGAGGTAGATCTGAAGCCTAGGCTCTGATACCACCTGTAGCGCCCCGACCCGGACAGCGGAATCCGAACCGGTGCACCCGTCGTAGCTTACTGAGAAGACTACAAGACGTCTCATCTCTCGTGTACACATCATCAGTGACGTACGAAAGTAAAAGCGGAAACATGTATCTAACGAATGTCAACCGTCAACTCGTACATCAAAGAATACTAAAATCCCAACAACTAGTCACGATGTTTGCCAACTCAAACCCTCAAACAAATGAAATTACTGAAATAAACAACACTGTCTCAACTATTTCCTCAAGATGCACTCTAAACATCCCATTCAGCCCACTCGCCGTCGTCTTCAATGAAAATCATGTCATAGCTAGGCTCATCTGCAAGATCAAAGGCAGTACCCTTAGCGAAAAACGCTAGCAAGTAACCCACTTATAAGACGTACGGGATCAACACATGGCAAGACATGAGTAATAGATAAACTGAGGGAATTGAGGGGCACATGTCTTGTAATTTTCAAAAATATAAGCGGAACATATAATAAATCAGGTACAGCAACTTGAAACGCAAGTAAGCAATTCAATGTCGATCGAATAACATAAACACACATACCACAACGACTCTCGTGATGCATGTCAAATAATGCACTACGCTACACAATCACATATGCATGAGCCATTTCTTTCAAATCAATGCAATGCATGACACAATGTCCGGTTCCTAACTCATTTCCTTGTAACGCACCCCGGCTTATATTTCCATCCCGGTTAACGTTACAAGCTCGTATGCTATGTGATGCACCTCGGCTTATATTTCCATCCCGATTAACATCACAGCTCTCGTAAACTCTACAATGCACCTCGGCTTATATTTCCATCCCGATTAACATTGTAGAGGACTTTATACCCTGTAACGCACCCCGGCTTAAATTTCCATCCCGGTTAACGTTACAGTCTTTTGTGTCCTGCAATGCACCCCGGCTTAAATTTCCATCCCGGTTAACATTGCATTTCACCTTCGCAAATCCGTGCCGAAGCACATTTCTTTTTCAAAACCTTATGCAATGCACGTGCCATGATGCAGACTCCTTGTACATTCACATTTCACATTCACGTATGCAGTACATATTCACATGCGCAAGTACAAGCAACACGCACAAGCTTTTCCTAACTGACACATCAAAATCTTAGGCTTCCACTAGCTTATCAACGCTTAACTTTGATTCTAAAGTTCACAACCCAATGAGAGTATCCCTATCTTTCCATCCTTGAACTCTAAGACACCTTGTACGTTCATCTCCTAACCCTCTTAAGTCATTCACTTGAAACTCGGTTCGAGAACCCATTTAAGTCACCAATATTGATTCACCATCCTAGGTCATGTTCCCAAGACTTAGACTACCTTTAATCAAGTCTTAAGAAGCCTCTAAGGTCACCCAAAGATTCCCCGAGCTTCCCTCTTTCTTTCTCTATTTTTCCACAAAACTGGTGGACATCATCCCCTCACATCGATCGATCTATGTGACTTCATCCCCTCACATCGATCGATCGATGTCCATCAGAGAACATCGATCTCTCAGCCCTTCCTACATCGATCGATCGAAGTGACTTCATCCCCTCACATCGATCGATCGATGTCCATCAGAGGACATCATACCCTCACATCGATCGATCTATGTACTTCATCCCCTCACATCGATCGATCTATGTACTTCATCCCCTCACATCGATCGATCGATGTCCACGATTCCAGCACAGAAACTTTGCGATTTTCGCAGAAACTACAAAACCATAACTCCAATTGATCCCAAACTTCATCCCAATCAATCCAAGCCTAAACCCTGCTATAATCTCATACTTAAACTACGAATTAAACGCTACACAATTACAAATCACAGATTCAAGTCTAACACACGACTCATCCATCACAACAACCCAAAAATCCTTCCTTTCTCCCTCAAACCCACGCATCCACGCAATCACATCAAGAGGGGATTCAAGGGATAAGGATTTGCAGGATTTCACCGATTCAACAACAACAACAATCACATTTTCATATACATCGGCCAAATCTTGAAACGAAAGCACATAAACATATACACATAATCAAAGAACGAATCTACTGCATGGTGATCCAATTTGATAACAAAATAGGCCATTTTTCTTTCACAAAACGTAGGAACTTATAAACAGATTACTTGCCTTTGATTACTCGACAGAGAAACGAAGAACGGATGCAGGTTTGATTGATTCCTGGAGGCTATCTTCCTCTTCTACGTGATTGGAAAAACGGCTAGGGCTAGAGGGGAAGGAAGCGTCGATCCTTTTCTGTTCTGAGAAGGGAAAACTGACGTTCTGTCAGTTTTTATATGGGAAGGGGAAAAGTTTGGTGTTTCTAAAGTATATCTATTATCTATTTATCTTAAAGGATAAATCTTAATTATTTAATTCTAAATTAAATATAAATAAATTCTAATATTAAATCCCCTCATTAATTTCTAATTAATCCTCATATTAATGCCCACTTAATTTCTGTTGACCGTCATTAATCTCCGTGAAATCCTTCTTTGTCTTTTAACTACCCTACGGAGAGTGCGGGGCATAACATGATCGATCGAAGTCTGACAGCATGCGAATCACTTCTGTTTGTGCAGTTAGATTTCAAACCTGAAATCAACTCTATCCTCCTCCAAAAGATAAGATCATCTGTAGTGATCTAACGGTGATGAGTAAAGCAGCTTTAATCTAACGGCCGAGATTTAAACTGTCTTAACCGCTTAACCGAATATGGTTTCCATCCAACGTTCCAGGTTTAAACCTGATAATCTATCTTCAATCTAATGGCTGAGATTAAACCATCCTAATCTGGATAGGAGGTTTTAATCCGACGGCTTAAATCAAACTTCGGTTTTGATCCAACGGTTACGGTACCTCCTACTCCCCTATATAAAGAGGGCTAATGGCTCTTTCATAAATACACCACCTAAAAAACAATTCAAGCATTGAAAGCATTTGCATTCATAGCACGTGAGTCTTGCATTTCGTCCGGGAGAAGTCAGGACACTCAGAGGTTCGAAGGAGTTCAAGTTCAGCAGTGCCGCTCAACTGAACAGGTACCCGTTGTATCCTGGGAGACGATTGCTCATACCGGTTGGGCACAGTATACCGGAGCAATACGTCTTAAGGACAGAGTCTTTGACTCGCCCCGGGTTTGATTTATTTTGTTGTTTCATATGCACACAGTGTACGACTGCGTCTTGGTACAGGATTGATTGTGCCAACAATCTTAAGACGTACTGCATTCAATTAATTTCTGTACCGTTTTTTTTATTACGCAAAGGCAGTTTCGTACTGTTTTGCAGTCTCTTTCTACTCATTCTTGAACCTGTGATAGTTCTGATCTCTACGTTTGATCTAACTGAACAGGAATGGAACACGAGAGCTCAAACTCTGTTCAAGGCTTCAATGGTGCTCACTCTGTGTCTGCACCTGAAGGGGCTCACAATGTTGCTGCCGGGCCGCAGATCAATACGGTCCCGTTGGCACCAACTGGAGGGCCACAAATGAATCCGGCTGCCACTGCTGCTCAGGTGGAAAAGCCGGAGAAGTTTGCTGGAAGCTTTTTCAAGAGGTGGCAGCAAAAGATGTTGTTCTACCTCACTGCGTTGGGGTTGGCCAGAATGCTGTCCGAGGATCCACCCGTGGTTGAGCCTGTGGAGGATCAACAACAAAATATGCAGAACGCCTTGGGTGCTGAGGCCTGGGCGTATACAAATTTTTGTTGTTTGAATTTGATTCTGGGTTGCCTAGATAATTCTCTCTATGGCGTGTTTTGTACATTTAAAACTGCAAAGGCTTTATGGTTGGCTTTAGATAAAAAGTATCGCACAGAAGATGCGGGTACTAAAAAGTTGATAGTTGGGAAATTTCTCGACTATAAAATGTTAGATTCCAAAACTGTAATTTCGCAGGTGGAAGAAATACAGATGTTGGTTTCTGAAATGGAAGAGGAGGGCATGACGCTCAGTGAATCTTTCCTAGTTGCGGCTGTGATTGAGAAGCTGCCTCCTTCGTGGAGGGAATTCAGGAGCTATCTCAAACACAAACGAAAGGAGATGAAGATGGAGGATTTGATAGTCCGTCTTCGTATTGAGGAGGACAATCGTCGCTCCGAAAGAAAGCCGTCCATATCTTCTGGTCAAGCCAAGGCTCATGTTGCTGAGGCAAAGAACAAGAAGAAACATAACACTTTGAGTGTGAACTCCAAGGGCAAGGAAATTGCAAAGAAGTTCACAGGTAAGTGTTATAATTGTGGTAAACCAGGGCATCGAAGCAGTGAATGCAGGAAGCCCAAAAAGAATCAGAATCAGAATAAAGCGAAAGCAAATCTGGTCGACGCAATGGATGATTTGAACCTTTGCGCGGTGGTGACCGAGTGCAATGCAGTGGGAAACCCACGAGAATGGTGGGTGGACACAGGAGCCACTCGACATGTTTGTGCGAACAGGGCAATGTTCAGAGAGTACGTGCCCACGACAAACAATGAGCAATTGTTCATGGGAAACTCCAACAGCTCGAAAATTGAAGGATCGGGCAAGGTAATCCTGAAGCTGACCTCAGGAAGGGAGTTGACTCTGCAGAATGTGCTGCATGTTCCCGATATAAGGAAGAATCTGGTGTCTGGCGCGCTGCTAGTCACGCATGGGTTCAAGCTTGTATTTGAGGCAAACAAATTTACACTTTCTAAGAATGGGGTGTATCTGGGGAAAGGGTATCTTTCGGATAACATGTTTAAGTTAAATGTTATGACCATTGTACCCAAAAATGTTGCGCCCATTGAGGCTAATAAAATTGTTTCCTCTTCTGCTTACATGCTTGAGTCTTCCTGTTTATGGCATTTTCGTTTGGGACATGTAAATTATAAGTCAATACAACGTATGATTAACCTTGACTTATTGCCCAAACTGGACTTTAGTAATAAAGGAAAATGCCAAATATGTGTTGAAGCGAAATTAACAAAAGCGCCTTTTCCTTCAACAGAACGAAACACTGAATTGTTGGATTTAATTCACACAGATTTGTGTGACTTAAAGTTTGTGCAAACAAGAGGTGGTAAAAAGTATTTTGTAACTTTTATCGACGATTGCACACGATACTGTTATGTATATTTGCTAAGTAGCAAAGACGAGGCCCTTGATGCTTTCAAGGATTATAAAAATGAAGTTGAGGTTCAACTTAGCAAACGAATTAAAACAATTCGTAGTGATAGAGGTGGCGAATATGATACACCGTTTAATGAATTCTGTTCAGAAAGTGGCATTATTCATCAAACGACTGCACCATATTCACCTCAATCAAATGGTATTGCTGAACGCAAAAACCGTACTCTGAAAGAAATGATGAATGCTATATTGATAAGTTCGGGTTTACCTCAGAACTTGTGGGGGGAAGCAATCCTCTCAGCCAACGTCATTTTGAACAGGATTCCGTCCAAGAAGACGGATAAGACCCCATATGAATTATGGAAAGGCTATAAGACTAGTTACAAATACTTGAAAGTGTGGGGGTGTCTGGCAAAGGTTGCTATACCTAAGCCAAGACAAGTTAAAATCGGGCCTAAAACGATTGATTGCATATTCATTGGTTATGCAACGAACAGTAGTGCATATCATTTCTTAGTGCACAAATCAGACGTTCCTGAGATACATGAAAATGTTGTCATGGAATCAAGGAACGCAGTATTCTTTGAAAATATCTTTCCAAAGAAAGACAAAGAAAGTGAAGAAGCTGGCTCAAGTAAGCGAGTGCGTGAGACGACTCCTCAAGATACTGAGGAAATACGTCAAAGCAAACGAGCCAAAATACCGACGTCTTTTGGACCAGATTTTCTAACCTATATGGTAGAAAATGAGCCAAGGAATTTCTCCGAGGCTATGTCAACTCCAGAAGCTCCATTCTGGAAAGAGGCAATTAACAGTGAGATAGACTCAATTCTTCAAAATCACACTTGGGAGTTGGTTGACCTTCCACCTGGAAGCAAACCACTTGGTTGTAAGTGGGTTTTTAAGAAGAAACTTAAAGAGGATGGGTCTATTGGGAAGTATAAAGCCAGGTTAGTAGCCAAGGGCTATAGACAGAAAGAAGGCTTTGACTTCTTTGACACCTACTCACCAGTGACTAGGATCACTTCAATAAGGATGCTAGTAGCCATTGCTGCAGTCTATGATCTGGAAATCCATCAAATGGATGTAAAGACTGCCTTTCTGAATGGTGAGTTAGAGGAAGAGATTTACATGGAACAGCCCGAGGGGTTTGTCGTTCCAGGACAAGAAAGGAAAGTATGTAGACTTGTTAAGTCTTTGTACGGACTTAAACAAGCACCCAAGCAATGGCATTTAAAATTTGATCAGGTAATGATGTCAAATGACTTCAAGATCAATGAATGCGACAAGTGTGTGTACATTAAGAGCACACAGGATGCATTTGTGATAGTGTGTCTCTATGTAGATGACATGCTTATCATGGGCAATACTCGTGATATCATCTTGAATACAAAGAAGATGTTAACACGAAACTTCGATATGAAGGACATGGGAGTTGCCAATGTTATTCTAGGAATTAAGATTTCTAGGGTGGCTGAGGGACTCATACTCTCACAAACTCACTATATTGAATCAGTTCTGAAACGGTTCAATATGGATGATGTGAAACCGGTAAAGACCCCGCTCGACTTAAGTATACACTTAAGAAAGAATCGAGGCGAACCTGTTGCCCAGTTAAAATATTCTCAGGTAATCGGGAGTCTGATGTACATAACGAATTGTACAAGACCAGACTTAGCTTGTTCAGTAAACAAGTTGAGCAGATTTACGAGTAATCCAAGTGATGATCATTGGAAAGCTCTTAACAGAGTAATGAGGTATTTGAAATACACAATGAATCTTGGATTACATTACACGAGATATCCAGCAGTATTAGAAGGATACTGTGATGCAAATTGGATATCAGACAGTAAGGACTCGAAATCCACCAGTGGATACGTATTCACTGTTGGTGGTGCTACTGTGTCGTGGAAATCTACGAAACAAACATGTATAGCTAGGTCCACTATGGAAGCTGAGTTCATAGCGTTGGACAAAGCTGGGGAAGAGGCTGAGTGGCTTCGGAATTTTCTGGAAGATATTCCGTGCTGGCCTAAGCCAATTGCTCCTATTAGCATACACTGTGATAGTCAGTCAGCTATAGGACGTGCGCAAAGCAGCATTTACAATGGTAAGTCACGACACATACGTCGAAGACATAACACCATTAAACAGTTGATCTCTAATGGCGTGATTTCCATAGATTATATAAAATCAATGGAGAATCTTGCGGATCCGCTTACAAAAGGCTTGCCTAGAGATCAGATGTCAAGATTGACAAACGGAATGGGATTGAAGCCCATAATGCATGAGTCTTTGTAATGGTAACCCAACCTTGTTGACTGGAGATCCCAGAATCTTGGTTCAATGGGACAACTAAGTTATGAAGATTCAGTTAGCACTTACTCATTCCGTCTGACAAAAGTGCTGTCTGCGGAGATTTCAGGGTAAGCTAAGGCTTTTAATGATGTCCTATATCTTGATGCGTCAAGTGGAGTATGGCAGAATACTCTTGATAGGAATCACCTATGTAAGTGTGAAGTGGGGCCGCTTCTATGAGAAAGTCTGGGTGGCAAGATTTCTCTAAAACACTTTCTGAAACCAGGTTGTTCATGGCCAAAACGAACACAACCATGAGAACCAAAAGGGTGTTAAAGGAAATATTGTGTGAGTGCCGTTGTCTTGGTTCACAACAAAGGCTGACTAGTTCAAGACATCAAGTCACTACTTAGCCGAGTGGATCCGATGGTATATCACTAAGAAAGGTTCAAAGCCAGAAGCTACCTCTTCTGATGCAATATTTTCTTGTCTGACTTCTCCTCAGAGTCTGCATATGCGTCTGCATTAATTTACATTCATGTGGGGGATTGTTGGAGAATTAAGGTTGGGCTTGGCCCATCGTTGGATATTGAAGATTGGGCCTTGGCCCGTTATGAAGTTGCAAGACTTGTGCAACGTACTATGAGCTTAATGAATCCTTAACGAGTAGTTAATGTTAGGATGTGATCTCACTCAATTATGTATTGTGTGAATGTGAAATTAATGCTCAAAGTAGATGGAAACGTTGTGGATGGGTGACGTGTCACCCGTGTGGAGGAATGCCACGTTGGAGGGGTCCATGTGGCGTAAAAAGGCATCTGACGGACATCGATCGATGACATCGATCGATCGATGTCACTTCGATCGATCGATGTCATCGATCGAAGTGGATCAGGAAGCTTAGATCGATGGATAGATCGATCAAAGACGATCAGAGGACATCGATCGATCACATCGATCGATCGATGTCACTTAGATCGATCAAAGTGATCGATTGAAGTGCTCTGTCAGACATCGATCGATCACATCGATCGATCGATGTCACTTCGATCGATCGATGTGATCGATCGAAGTCTGACAGCATGCGAATCACTTCTGTTTGTGCAGTTAGATTTCAAACCTGAAATCAACTCTATCCTCCTCCAAAAGATAAGATCATCTGTAGTGATCTAACGGTGATGAGTAAAGCAGCTTTAATCTAACGGCCGAGATTTAAACTGTCTTAACCGCTTAACCGAATATGGTTTCCATCCAACGTTCCAGGTTTAAACCTGATAATCTATCTTCAATCTAATGGCTGAGATTAAACCATCCTAATCTGGATAGGAGGTTTTAATCCGACGGCTTAAATCAAACTTCGGTTTTGATCCAACGGTTACGGTACCTCCTACTCCCCTATATAAAGAGGGCTAATGGCTCTTTCATAAATACACCACCTAAAAAACAATTCAAGCATTGAAAGCATTTGCATTCATAGCACGTGAGTCTTGCATTTCGTCCGGGAGAAGTCAGGACACTCAGAGGTTCGAAGGAGTTCAAGTTCAGCAGTGCCGCTCAACTGAACAGGTACCCGTTGTATCCTGGGAGACGATTGCTCATACCGGTTGGGCACAGTATACCGGAGCAATACGTCTTAAGGACAGAGTCTTTGACTCGCCCCGGGTTTGATTTATTTTGTTGTTTCATATGCACACAGTGTACGACTGCGTCTTGGTACAGGATTGATTGTGCCAACAATAGTTTCTGCTCTAACTTCGGATTTAGTAGCGCCCCGTTTCGAGACTAGTGTCTCAGTACGGTGCACTCGACGTACTCTACTAAGAGAAGTACAAGGCATCGGTAACATCTATATACATGTCGACATAAACATGTATCGGATAGCGGAAGCATCATAAAATAGATAGAATAAAACATAAGCGACATACGTACATCATAAACTAACTCTAAATACAATATCCTCAGTACGTCGAGAATATGAGTACATGTTTGAAACAGTAAAAGTCAAAAGCTAGATCAACTGGGCCCACTAGACTGCTCACAGATGTCCTACTTTCGGCCCGTCGTCTATGTAGTTCAGGTCCTGATCCTGGCTGTGTTTGAGTCAGTATGGTCCATCTTAACCTAACACAGTTATACCCAAACTTATGGCTTCCTTGCAACTCTCGAGTTCCCCTCCCCCCCCCCCCCCTCTCGATATAGGGTTATTATTTCATGCTGTAAAGATTTGTATTGAGATATATAGTTACCGAATGGTTAGTTTAACTTGTGGATTATCTCTTTCAATTAAAAGATTAGCATAACTGAGCGGTAGATTAATGTTATATCTGATAAGGGGGAGTGAGAAATATGCAGTTATACACCCTAATATGATTAAGACGCACCCAAATTGTCAAAAGTTAAACTGATGGTGCTAAAATGGAGAGATGTATTTTTAGCAAGTTCGAGTGTAATTATCAATTACATTGATAAATTAAAGAAATGTGTAACTTGTGTTTCACGTTGCATCCCGAACTTCCAATTATTCCTCACATGCGTGTTTGAGCTTCAATTCAAAGAGAGCTAAAATGTTTGAACAAATCAAGCCAACATTAACTCCAGCACGTCAATTTCTACTCAAGTGGCCTCGTGATGGACCGAGTTTCAACAGATCTAACTTTGAAAACACATTGAAGAAAGGACAAATTCTTTGCTGCATTCTGAAATGGAAATCAACTTATGCTTTCACCACTTTTATGTCTTAATTCACTTTGCCTTTGCAATCTTCACCATTGCAGTTAACCGATTTCGAGATCAACTGCAGCAAGTTAATCATGATGGTAAAAATCAACTTATTTCAAAAAATCTCTAAGGGGGTAAGCAGCTCTACAGCTAACTAAAACTATGGAAATTAATTCAGATGTTCAAGTGCCTTGTGAGCTCAAAGGACAACCCATTTTATAGATCAGGCATGCCCAATCCAGTTTCTGCATCGTATGTCTTTTCCAGAACCAGATCCATAGGTGTATCCTTGGGACCAGCTGCAGAATGTCATTGAAGTAAATTACCGGACAAGTCTTGACAAATCAAGGTAGCAGCAAAACAAACAACCAAATGTTCTATGAAAATGATAAGCTGCCAGAGAGTTTTTTGTCTCTTTAAGGCAATAACAATATAAGAATGACATAAAATCCAGGAGCTAGATTTACCAACAGCTGCTTAAATCGTAATCGTGTCACAGTAGTTAAAAGGGGACAAAAGCGCTTGCACATCCAAGAAGCGACTCCACAAGCGCTCATTTAAGGTAAAGCAAATCAAGAAATGAATGTTAAAATATTCTTTTGTTTGATGGTAGGATCAGTTTCCTGCCTTCATCAATTCAGGGGATCAGCACAGAAGCTTCAATGGGCAGAGTACTCTAAAAAGAGCGAGGAATAATATCATCCAAGAAATCCCTCTTTTCAGTATCTGGATAATGCCCTATTGTATCTTTTTGCCCCTTTTCTGAAAGCAGGGATTTTGTCCTCCCTCTGGATAATGCCTATTATATCGTTTTGCCCCTCTTCTCCCATAACCTTGCATTTTCCCTTCTCTCTTTTTCTCTTTCACTTTCTATTCTTCACCTTCATTGTTTTTAAAAATGAAATAAGGAACAATTACATGTGATATATTAAACAGTGCCCTTAGCTTTCACAAATCTTGCGTTTCCCTTTGAGCTTAGGCCCATAAGCCCTCCAGTGCATTTAGCTGCTTATTTGCTTTAATTTAGAATTTTTTGATAGTATATTTATAATATCTAAACCCCAAGACTCACTGTGACTCACAGTGAAGCTATTTTCTGGAAAATTCTAAAACTGATAAACTCCATTTTGCAATAAACAGGAAGGTTAAAGGCGATTACAATCAAAAGCGGCAAAAAACCCATAAAAGTCAATAGTATGTCAGAATTACCAACAGAGGGTCTTGGCGTGGTCCTCATTTTTAGAATTTCAGGCCGAGGAATAATTGAACCCGATGTTCCAATACCACGGGAAACCCTAACTTTGCTACCATCTTCCATGTATTTGATTCCAACCTTGCATGGCTGCCTACAAAAGTAAGAAATAGGATGCATTGAAGAGAGAGTTTAAACTTGCAACTTCGTGGAGTAAAGGGGACGGGGAGAATGCATCTATATCATTACCCTGTCACTGGATCTAAAACCTGGACATTCGACACATGTAGTGGGGCTTCAACAGTGAAGATCCCACCTTCATGACCTTGTCCTTGCTTGATATGCTTTTTTACCTGAAATACAAATACGCATAGAACTACTGCATGAAACATTAGAATTAACTTATTGTCAGAACATCTTTAAGTACTTGAGTAGCAAGCAGAGACCAAAATTTTCTCATGTTTCTTCCCTAGTTATCCACCAACCAAACTAAACTGCAGCTCAAACTCTTGCAAATTCGTCGCTGAGTATTGCCTCAATTCACAACCATAGGCATAAAGAGCAGCAGAAAGCAAAACAGAAGCCAAATTCAACATGAAATATCTAAAGTTAGCATAAGTGACATACAATAACCTTATTTACATGCTTGTTTCTATTTCAGTTAACCACTCGGTCTGCACGTCACAAATTTACCAAACACCCTTTTTCTGTTGCTCCTCGTAGCTGTATTTCGAAAATAATAAGCATAACTCTCTATAACGAGCAAAAATTGTCACACTCTAACTTCAAAACTGTTGCTTGTGCAATCTTAAAACGAATCAATGAATACAAATTTGTTATTAGTAAAATTAGAATTTCCATCCACCAAATTCTCGCTCATAGGAAATTAATAGAGCATTAGACTGACTAACAAAATATGTTTACCAAATGAAAACAAAAAACAACCAACATTAGACTTGAGAATTCTACCATCATCAGAAAAAACAAACAAACAAACAAAAAAGAAAAAAAAACGATACAAAATTATGAGAGAGCACACAAGAAATAGAAAATAGTAACTTACTAAATTCTTGCCCTCGACGATTACCCGATTTTGGGATCTTATAACTCGCTTCACCAATCCAGTCTCTCCTTTATCTTTACCCCTGATTATCATTACCTGAGAATAACCCAAAATAAAAAAGTTTTACAGTGATAAGAAGAAACTGAAAAGAGGATACTGATTACTGAAGGAAATAAAATGACTATCTTAACACTTCATTCCTTACATTATCACCTCTAAGAATCTTCCAATGATGAATCAGCTTCTGTGCAGCCTTCCAACCCATTTCAACTAGATACATATTGGATATCAACTTAGCATTGGCACAGGAGGGAAGGAAAAATGATTACAAACTACAGTCAACTTTCAAAGACTATCCATGACAAGACCCTATGCTAAGATTGAAGCATAAGAAAGTAAATGCTTCTTAGCCGTGGTCCTTGCAAGAAAACACAACATGAATATATTTTTATCAATATGTTCCACACTGCATTCTTCTCTATCACGCCAAATTAAAGAGAGAGGACCATAGACATACACCAAAGCAACAGCTTCATAAAGTCTTTTCAACAACAACAACAACACCATCACCTATTGTCTTAGAAGATCCTGCCTATGGAGAGGTAAGAGGGGGTTGGATGTATGAAACCTTATCCATGTGTTGGAAGCACACAAAGGTTGTTCCACATGACCCATAATGACAATTATAGTATTGTGTTGATTGACTGCTACTTCACAAAGACTTCAACATTAAGAAAAGAAGAAGAAGAAGTGGTGTTGTAAACTTTCCTCTGAGTCTTACGTATAAAAACAATATTAGGAAACAACTGGCACAAAAGAAAATGAAATCACAAAACTGATAAGACACTTCACATCAGATATAAGACGATACATATAGCATAAATATGACTAGAAGAAAATTAGAGACTAAGGAATCAGTAGTACAGGCTTATAAAGCACCAAAGCTTCAATAGCAGCAAACTTAAAAAGACAGCATGCTTTAACACAAACTGATTAGGCACTTAAAACTGAATCACAAATGGCGTAGCAAAGTTCCTCAATGTATATGCCTGTATAAGTTCATCCAAATCTACTAAATATTTACATACTGCGCTCCAAAATTTTGATTTGGCAGTTTTTATCTCCCCTGCATTCACATTGCACGGGAAAAAGCAGTCGCACAAAATGGCAATTTGATTACTGCAAACCCACCAATGCATATAAAATAGTGCATATTGAAGTTTAATTACTACCATATTGCATTCTATAAATTCAATAATAATAACTACCCTAGACTAAATACAACAAACTCAAATCAAAACATCTTAATAACATAACCCTTGACTTAACAAGATTAAGTCAAATTAAAAATTTAGTCACAATGACTCCATAAAAGGGATGAGATCTCCTCACCCCCAAAACCCTCACCTGCAACGTGGCAGCCACTCCCCTCATACAACTCTTCCTCCTCACCATTTCATCTAGCCTCACCGTCCGTGATGGACGGTGGGGAGGGGGTGAGGGTTTTTGGAGTGAGGAGATCCATCTCCCAGAAAAGCTTATGTTTCCACAATTAAAGAAACAGTCCAACAAAAAGTTCGGTGTAGTGCAGATCAGAAACGTCCAGAAACATTAAATTCTCGCGCACACAAAGAGATTGAGCACGAAAATAGAGCCATTGATAGAGTTAATGCAAGGATATTCCCTCCTACACAAAATTACACGGTGACGAATTTATACTCTCTTAAACAAGGTTACCGATAACAACCAAGAGAAGGAAAGAGAAAAGAGAAGGAAAAAAAAAGCCCAATGCCTGTTAGTAGACATAAAGTAAGCACCCAGATTATCAGAATCCAACCCATTAACTAAGCCACTCCTAATTATTCTACAGAAAGCAAACTAAGAAATTACACAAATTGCCTCACTATGAAACTATACAAGGTTCCTCACTATCCCCCCTTTCCCTTCCCCGTGTGTGCAAAAAAGAAAAACAAATTCAAAGAGAAGTGAACTCAATAAAGAGAGTTCACAGCAAGAAGATATCCAACAAGAAAGCTCAACATAATAATTAGAACCAGAAAATAGGCATAAGAAGCGCTCATGACATGGAAACTCAAAGTGAGAAGTCGAAGAAGGTTTACCTAATCAGGCTTTCCAGGCGGAAATGCAAGTGAGAATTTTGGCTCTTCAGTTTGTCCAGAAAATTAATTTTGAAATGAAAAACGCAAGAGAGGTGGAGGAGGAGAAAGTAAGACGGGCTTTGTTTAAAGCCCAATCCGATTATCAATTGAAGTCAGCCTGCATCCATATTTCATGGGCTTGTTTAGACCTAAACGAATTATCAATTGAAATCAGCCTGCCTACCATGTTTCATGGGCTCTTAAATTCAGCCCACTTTTTTTTTTTTTTTGAGTGGCAGCTCACCTTCTTGTGCTCAAGGTTTAACATTCCTAGTTAGGTCCGTTGGAAGGACTGTAAACGAGCCGAACGAGCCGAGCATTGCGTTGTTCAAGCTCTGTTCATTTAATTTAGCAAACGAGCCAAGCCTGTTCGTTTATTTAAACGAACATATTTACTTGTTCAAGCTTGGTTCGTTTAACTCAACGAACAACATTAACGAGCCAACACCTTAAACGAACGGTGCCACTTACCGAGCTCGAACAGAAAAGGGTGTTCAAGCTCTGTTAATCTTCATTAACCTTTTATCCGAGCCGAGCTCCAGCTCGAACTTGAACCAAACGAGCCGAACAACCGAACGGCTTGGTTCATTTGCAGCCCTAGAAAGGATATTGAGATCCTCTCCTAGAGTGATCATTTCTCCCTTCCTTCCTAAATTTAGTACGTAGTTTTACTCGCGAAACATATACTGAAGGTGTATTATAAGTAAAGTAATACAAGAAATCTACATACATAACACTTTAACGTGTGGACCTGTCTTAACATACATATGCATACAGACGTACATATACATATACACACATATACATATATATACATGTGTGTGTGTGTTAGTGGTGTATGTACAGATTTCATTTTGAAAAGAAATTTTTTTATCTATATGTAATTGAATATATGACAAAAATTTCGGTAAAGTTTGCTAATCAAGACATTGACCAGTTAGACCAGTTGATCCTTAACAACAACTCAAATTACAATGAGACACCATTTTATTAGAGCATTATTACAATTCTCCAAAAACCACAGTTTCGAGTTTCCACCTCAGCTAGTGTCTGTTTTATTGTGAATAAGAAAGGAAATAAGAAAAAAGGACTTTCTTAATTTGTCACAAAAAGAGTAATATATATATATATATATATATATATATATATATATATATATATATATATATATATATATATATATATATATCAGTCAGCTTAGTGGATACAATGTCAATGTTCTCATTTCCAAATTCCAATATACACTGAATACGTTGAAATTGTGTGTCTCCATCCGTCACATTGCAGGCCACCAACCACTAAATTAGCCATAATGCATAAACTAAAATTCTAAAGTTTAATATGTGTGATTAGTCGTAATGGAAAGTTTAGAGGGCACGTCCACCCGCGGGTTAAATTTGTTGGACATTTAGACTAACTTACCAAACAGTGAAGAAATAAAACAAAAAGGAACAAATAGACTATGCGCAACCAGATAATGTTACATTATCCTTAAAACAATTTTGACTATACCAATTTAGTAAGACATATTACGCCGTAAATGCCTCCCAGGATACGACTTTTTTTTCATTTGAATTATGAGAATAAGATTGAACTTGTGTATTTGAAGTATTTAATATCAGATAAAGAAAAAAGAAGAAAAAAGTATATCTTTAAAAGTATATCTTCAAAATTTTACAATTCTTGCATTTATAGACTTTAATTTAACAACTCTATGCAGAATGTAACTTCCAAAATTAGTTTATGACCGTTCGTAGTTAAAAGGAGGTGTTTCAAGTTACAAAAGTTACATCCTTTATGGAAAAAGCAGAAAATTATGTTACATGTAATTGACCGAACATTTGGTCTTTCAGACCAAAATCACAATTCAAATGATTTGAACGTTGCAACTAAACACTTGAGACAAAAATCAGGACCAAACTTTCGGTGCTGCATTCAGTCAGAAAACAGAAACTTTAGAATAATTCCGAACTCATACACCGAGCCCAGAAGAATTTATTGCTGAATAGGCCGAACTCAAACTTCAAAGTATGACCACATACCGAACTCAAGATTCGGATTATGATCACATATCGAACTCAGGATTCAGAGTATGATCTCACGCACCAAACTTATAATCAGAGTTTTGTCTCATTTGATCCAATTCTCGTTTAATTTATTTCTTCAATTAAACTTCTTACATATTTTTATATAAATTAACGTAACTTTTTTAAAACAATATCATGTGTTTCTTTTCCAACAAAACTAATAGTAATATAATAGTGTGAACTCATTGCCCTACGCTGAGTTACCAAAACAAAAATTGGATAATATGACTGCTATTTACATACTGATATCCAATTATCAAATGATTTTGTAATTAATTGGTGGATTATCTTGAAATGCTAATAACTTTAATAACATAACCTTAAGATCTAGTGTCTATTTGGGCGTTGCAAATTCAATTAAACAATTATAAAGGAAACCAAAATTTGAAGAGTGAACCATGAATTCCTAACCTGTTAACAAAAACTATCGAAATCTTGCGATCAAGCAAGCTTGTATGAACATAATTACTTAATAACGTTACATGTTAACCTCGTTATGGATTATATTAGACGTAACCTGTAATTCTTACTCATATTGTAAAATTCCATCTGTATTTACGGGTTTGTAATTAATAAAAAGCACTGTATCAAATGAGACGCCTTAAGTGTATCTAATCACATGTAATTTTATGAATATCTAAACTAGAAATTTGATGCGCATCATTTCAAAATATAGCTTGACATAATTGGACATGGAGAAACCAAACCCATGTCTTTTTAGGTTGGGCCATTGCGTAACGTGTAATAGATTATTAAAGAAAACAACTCCTCGAAGTCAATATTTTCATGAACACGCAATTTCTGACCGAGATTTGACGATAAGAGCCGTTCTAGTTGGAATATACTTGCCTTTGATAAGTATTCTGGACTTTTATTTTTTCATCAAAAACAACAAATTACCTAATATATCCTAATGACAGCAAAAAATACCATTAAGATATAAGAAATGAGAGAACCACACAAACAATACCTCCATCTTAAGAAATAGAAAGACGTGTATTTTTTTTATAAACACGATCTAAATTTTTATCTTTCTGAAACAAAACCGGTATGAATATAGAGAGGTTTCTTACTTTAGATTCTTAACTCTAGTTTTGGGAATGTGGAATAAAGCAGATGGATAAAGCACTTCGTTTTTAAATTCTGTCACTAACTTTTAACTGAAGTTAAGAATTCTTTAGTTAGTAAAGTTTGATGCTTTGGGAGTAATAAACTTTTGTACGAGTCTTATAACATGTGTGGCTTATGGGCTTTCTTTATCTTTTCTAATATAATACTATATTTTCTAATTGAGAAGAAAAATGATCTTAGAAATGTTTTTTTTTTGGCCTCGTCGTAACTAAAAAGTAAGGAAGAAAAATGAATGAGAAGAAAAACTTTACCGAACATAACGAACACGAGAAATCCAAAAACAACAGGGAACGCTGTCAATTAAACTGATGCATGGTTGCACCTCTTAAAATATTATTGCTTAAATGTATGCTCTTTTATTAAAAAAAAATTTGAGAAGGAAAATCGAACTCGAAACCATGAAGTATGAAAAATATTACACAACCATTGGACCTAAAAGGTTTTCATCAAATGTATGTTTACTACCTCTAACGAAGTCTTACTAATTATTGAAAAAGGTAAAATTTAAATTGATTGATGATTTTTTTCATCATTTTCCCCCCATTATCTAACCGCCATCTCCTCAATAAGATAAGTATACCTGAATAAAGTGTTATAGAATCAAAAAATTCATCTGAATTACTTGAACACACACTTTTTATATTGATCAACAATAATTTATAAAATTTTGGCTAACGCAAGCTTTCTCATCAAAAGATAGAATTAATGCTTTCATGTTAAATGTACAACACACTAATACTCTTCCGAGACGAGAGATTTCATCTTTTGATAGAAAAGCACAGTAATACAGTATAATTTGCTTCATGTTTTCTGGGTGAAAAGACAAAGACAGCCTAACTACATATATTTCCTGTGATAATTTTGGTCCCAAGATACAATGTAACATAATTTTTTTATTTCCAAATTCAGACTTAAATTTCTCTTTCGAAACATGTACCATTTGCTTCCGTAAAATCAGACAAGTACCATCTGAAAGGTGCTCATGGTCCTAATGGAAAAGAAAAAAATCATTCAATATGATTTTTGTTGTGTAATGCAATAATGTTACGGGAACGTGGTGGTTGAGAACGAGTGTTGAACAGCAACGTTACTTGAGCAACGAATTCACATGGAGCATCACATGCTATAAGGAATCATTAATCACTCAGGTACAAGTCATGAGGGAACAATGTCCTAATCTGCCTTCAAATGTCTTCTTCATATATCTAACAAAGATATCTTCTCCAATAGCAGACCGGATCTGCACCGTTCACCGCTAATCAAGAAATGTCACGTCGGCATTTCAGCCACAAATTTTTTTTTTGTAGTTAGGATGTCGATGTGACACTATGTGATTGACAATCAGTGACGGGTCAGTAATGGTTGGGTCATCATATCTCAATCTCTCCAATAGTTTACTCTCTACATACATAGATACCTATATTTAGAAAGAAAAAGACAAAAATATATTAGTTTTATTAATAAAACCTACTTTATCACATGTTTAGATGAAAACTCAAAATTAGGCATCGAGGTTCTGACAGAACTGCAGTGTGCCAAGGACTGTGGTTTTGACAAAACCGTGGTGTGCCAATTTGATTTTTGGCACACTGCGGTTTTGTTAAAACCACTGTCCTTGGCACACCTCGGTTCTATTTTATAAAGTCAAAATAGTGGAAGACATTAACAAATATAGACGGTTGATATAGATGGAATCGTTCAATACGGTAAATAGTGACCAATCGCATAAACATGTACTTTTTTTTCTTCGACTAAGGTTTTGTCCACAATGGTGGTTTTTTTGGCAAGGCTTTGATACGGCATATCATATACGTTTGGTCCTCGTCCCACCCGTTTTGTATATATCTTCAACAAGTTAATGTAATAAAGTTCCTCTTTTCCTTAAAAAAAATAGTGGAAAACAAATAAGATTGGAGGCTAGCGTTTAAGGTTTAGGTTTATAATCATTGTTATTATTATTTTTTTTCCTTATCTTAATTACCAAATTGCTACAATACATTTGTGTTTAAGAATTTTTTTTTTACATTGTTACATATATCTTTTTCATATGAATACTTCATGTAAATCATTCATTATTACTAAACTTGTTTTCACCGTCTTACTAACTTAAACATGAGAAAGTAAATCGATATTTGTGATAATACATCAGATCGCAAAGCGATCCGGTCTCTTTCTGCATTCTATGTAAGCGCAGAATTCTAATGCACGGGAATGGACGCCCTTTTATTTATTTCGTGACGGTGTCCAATTACGGGATAGGATCTCCTCACCGCAACAGGGTGCGGTAACGCGTGACCGTGCGACACGTGGCAGCAAGAGGGGGTGGTGATGCTAGATGCAGGTGATCCTCATCTAGCTTTACCACCCTTTCTTGCTGCCACGTGTCGCGTGGTCACAAAAGGAGTGAGAAAAGTGAGGGTGAAGAGATCTCAACCCCCAATCTACATGTTTGTTTAGGTGAATCTCCAAATCCAAACATTAACAAATTATAAAATTCTCAACGACGCGGGTTCAGCTAAAAGTACAACTGTACAATTACATCCACCGACGTGCCTGAAAGACTGGAAACCAGGCGGTGTTCTTTCCACATGCACTTTTTTTTTTTTTTAAAGCACACATGCACTTTACTACGTTTCTCTTAGTGCTTCAATATTTTATTTATTTTTTTCGTTTTGAGAGAAATAACCACAGAAATTGTACTCCATGGGAGAAAAGAAGAGAGTTACTATATTGCATGGTGTCTTTCTAAGTTTGACAAAGTTTTTCCCAACTCCAACGTTGTTATCAGACCTGATATGTAACGCCTTAAAAGTTAAGTCTAGCTGGTCATATAGGTTTCTTGATACTAAATATCAATTTTTTAGGGTTCTTCATTAGAAAAATCAATATTTAGTACTTAATAAAATACTTATATATATATATATATATATATATATATATATATATATATATATATATATATATATATATATATAGACACACACATACTATACGACATCCGTTACCTTCTTTACAACGTCGGATTTGAATGTTATATCTTATATTCAACATACGGCTATCTAACAATTGTTAATTATTGGATAGTGATAAATAATGATGAATAATGTTAATTTGGTGAAGGGACCTAAGCGGAAGTGGATCTTAAGATGCCCGTCATTCTAATTATTGTTATTTTACTTGACACCGATTTCTTTAAATGGCTACTTCTATTATAATACAATATGTTTTCTCACATCCTCTCTGCTAAGCATAAATATAAGCAAATTCTGATAGAATCACAGCTAGGAAGTATTAGTGGTGAAATACTTTGATGAGGGAGTGAGTTCTCCCCCACATGTACCAAAGGCCCCTTAGCCAGGTGGGATGTAAATCGAGAGATGTGCTCCACCGGCAGCCCTGCAAAGGGAGAGGACACACGAGACTCAGCCAGCCCAGAGACAACCCTTGTAATATTTTAACAAAGATTGTCTCCACACGGACTCGAACTCGGGACGTCGGGGTTCTAGCCCCAATCACCTTTGCCACTTACCACTGGACTATGCCCTGGGGCTAGTGGTGAAATACTAACAAGATAATACTTGTCCATGTTGAGATTTCTCACTAATTTGAGTTTTATCCTTGCACCACATTGGCTAATTTGAGATTAAATGCATGGCTTATATGAGGATGAGGTACCACCACCCATTGCCTTAAGATTTTGAGTGGATATGGGTCTCACCTCATATAAACCCAAGTTTCAACAGGACTCCCGGGTGACATTTGCATAGTAAATTATATATTTTCGTAAATGGTCGTATAAAAGGTCTACGGATGTATTAGACATGAGTGTAGCTAGAAGGATGTACACACACACACACACACACATATATATATATATATATATATATATATATATATATATATATATATATATATTTGAACAAAGAATAATTACTGGGAACAAAGCGCATAGTAAATCAAGAACATGGGAATCTATGTAGTTTAGTTGGCATGTATTGTCTACATTCAGATAACGAGAAATTCCCTTCTTCTTTTTTTCTTGAAAAAAATTAATCGTGTAGTGAGACAAGGATCAGTTCCTGCTCACTATACAAAGCTTTAGTTCATGCCATCAGCTTTTTATATCGGAGTAGGTTTAGGTTTATACACATCAAGTCTTAGTTCTTTCATCTAGGACGTCGCTAAATGATTTAATTTATATCTTTTATAAAACTTTTTGGGATATATTGGGTATGTGTTGTTGTAGGTACAATACAAGTATCGTGGGATTAAATTTATCATATTATCATACCTCTAACCATGGATCTCACAGGTAAGACTAGTGCAACAGACTAAAAAAGTGAATAAATAATGATAATAATAGTACTAAAATAATATTTGATTAAGCTCTGCGACATAATAGAACTATTTATTTATGAGCGGAATCTCCATCCGAGGACAGAATAAAACAAAAGAAATAAAAAAAATTTCATATCTGTCACTGAGAATTCCCCTTTCCTATGGGGTTGGGATCTCCTTACCCCCACTTTCCTCACCCTTTTGTGACCACGCGATACGTGGCAGCAAGAAGGGGTGGTAAGGCTAGATGAGGGTCACCTGCATCTAGCATCACCACCCCCTCTTGCTGCCACATGTCGCCCGGTCACGTGTTACCGCATCTCCTTACGGTGAGGGGATCCTATCCCTTCCTGAGAATATAGATGTCCGCATGGACATAACCTAGTGAAAAAAAATACTAGGGTTAAGATGTTTAAGACATCATATACATGTTACAGTATAAAGGTTGTGATCCTGTCAATGTATCAGATTCAAAACTCTTGTGATATACCTGGAGGATAATTCTAGAAAATTATTTATTGAGACATATTTTTTTAATTTACATTATACACGTATATCTAAAAACGAGGTAGTGAGATCTAAGACGATACGAAGATGGGACCTTTTCCGTTAAAAGTAAAGATGATAACCTAATTTTTTTTTGTTTAAATCGGGTGTAATATTTTCAAAATCTTGATCACAAGACTTTCTGTTTCGATAAACTTTATGGTAATAAATACGTAACTGATATTATTTATTGACTAATAAAAAAATAGAAATTAATATGTGGCATTGACAAATATGAAAAAAAATTACCCTCAATTGTTATATTTTTTTTTATAGGTCGTTGAGTAATATTAGTATTATTCAATCACTCACATAAAATTTGCCTTCTTTTTCACAAGCTGTGGATAAATTAATGCCAGCTTGATAAAGGCTTATAGCTGTAATGACAAGACGGCAAAAGTAAAGCATAAAGTAATTGAAGATGGACACAGAAACTTGGGCGTCGGTGATTGTTATTTTTCTTTTCAACGAGAAAAAAAAAAGTTGATTTATATATTTATCATCTTTTTAGATTGTTAAAGTGTTGCAAGAAACAACACGAAGAGCTTACTGTGAACCGGGTCTGTAATCTATCTGATTGGGCTGGATTCAGACCTTTGGGCTTCAGGTCTAGATAGTAGTATTGTCTGTATTATGCGCGTGTTTTAGTTTGAAATTGTACTTTTTTGAAAATAATTTTTTAAATCTGAATATTAACTGAGTTTAGTCTTTTAGTGTTTGTTCTTTACGCGTTGATATTTTAATTTAATATCTAGAATTAATAGCAGAAAACGACCTCGTGCCGGCTTGTCTTTGCTCATGTTCTCACCTCATTTCCCCACAATAATTCCCCTTTTTAAAAGCTTAGATGATGTGTCTAATATTGTTTATGGAGTTGACAACTGATACCATGTGCTACGCTTTTGATTTTTGTTATTAAGTGATAATGGCTGGTTAACCAACTGGGTTTATATTATTATTAAAATTAGAATATTGTTGAGAATCCCACATTGGCTATTTTGAGAAAAAATACATGGGTTATATGAGGATGAGGTACCACCACTCATTGCCTTAAGGTTTTGAGTGGATATGGACCTCATCTCATGTAAGCCCAAGTTTCAACATGGTATCAGAGCAGGTTTAAAATTGTGGACTCACCCCTTGCCTGGCCCATGGTTGGCCACTTAATGTTTCCCCTCGCCTAAGTCCAGATGTGCATGCCTGGCTTGTGGTTTGTGATTGAGGGCGGGTTGCCTAAGTTCAGATGTTCATGCCTGGCTTGTGGTTTGCGATTGAGGGCGGGTTGTAAGGCGCGTGTGTATGTCAAGTCACGTTGCTACGTGAGGACGAGTGTTGAGAATCCCACATTGGCTGATTTGGTTTGTGATTGAGGCTTGTGGTTTGCGATTGAGGGCGGGTTGTAAGGCGCGTGTGTATGTCAAGTCACGTTGCTACGTGAGGACGAGTGTTGAGAATCCCACATTGGCTGATTTGGTTTGTGATTGAGGCTTGTGGTTTGCGATTGAGGGCGGGTTGTAAGGCGCGTGTGTATGTCAAGTCACGTTGCTACGTGAGGACGAGTGTTGAGAATCCCACATTGGCTGATTTGGTTTGTGATTGAGGGCGTAAGTCCAGATGTTCATGCCTGACTTGTGGTTTGTGATTGAGGGCGGGTTGTAAGGCGCGTGTGTATGTCAAGTCACGTTGCTACGTGAGGGCGGGTGTTGAGAATCCCACATTGGCTGATTTGGTTTGTGATTAAGGCGGGTTGTAAGGCGCGTGTGTATGTCAAGTCACGTTGCTACGTGAGGGCGGGTGTTGAGAATCTCACATTGGCTGATTTGAGAAAAAATGAATGGCTTATATGAGGATGAGATACCACCACTCATTGCCTTAAGGTTTTGAGTGGATATGAGCCTCATCTCATGTAAGTCCAAGTTTCAACAAATATCGAGTCTATAAAGAGTTTGGTTATGTATGTTATATGCTTTTGTTACTAAATTTGAAATGCGCTAACATGCGTGCTAAGGTTGTACGACAGTATTGTATATGTTTTCCTAACCAAATTTTAAATGCATTATTGTCGTAAGGTTTTATTGGTTTAAAGAAAAATAAGAACGTTATTTAGAATGTAAATATTATTTCAACAGACAGAAACACCTAAAAAAAATCCAAACTTATGATACAGTAATTGGTCATTACATGAGGTGAATACTACAACAACAACAATCATACCCAGTATATCCCAATAACAGCAAACACTATCGCTAGAGTCGAGGAAGGGTAAGAAGCAGACAAACAATACCAGAAATAGGGAGTTTGGTTCCAGTAAAACATCCGACTCTATATGTAAATACAATAATAAGAATATATACGAGTGAATGGATATGCACATATAGGAAGTGAATATGAAAGTTTAATTTATATAGCGAATCTACCTAATATGAAAGTTTAATTTATATAGCGAATCTACCTAGCAATGACTAACCAACTGAGCTACGTCTAGAGACTTTTTATATTCAAATTCTTTATAAAGATTGATGTAAGATCGATTTAACTCGTCGAGACATATCATTTGATTTACATTATTGGTAAAGTTTTATGGATCCACAACAAAACCTCTAGGTGTTTAAATTTAGACTTCTTTTACTTTTCAAGAAACAAAAATTAAAAACTCGAAAAATAAAGAAATTTCTTTATTCATGAATATAAATGAAAAGGAAACCCCTGAAAGAAAACAATTGCATACGCCAGAAATACAACCGACTTTTTTTTTTTTGCCAAAAAATTATCTTCTTGTTCTTTTCAAAGGGGGCTCAATGCGGGGCAATTCTCCGCAACATCTGTTTCTGAAAAAAATTTAAAGAAGCGATATTGATATGATTTTACATATCTCCTTGATTTTTTGAGGCAGAACCATATCTATTTTGTCTTTTGCCTCCAATTTGGTCACCGTATCTTTCTTGCTCTTCTTTCCTATGTCTCTTCACTTCTTGAACGGGATCTCTTAGTTTGCAAGGGACTTAATTCAATTATTCTGTAGTTAGAGTTTGAGAGATCATCTGATTGGTGCATTGATTACAGATAGAGATAGATATAATTTTTGTGGCAGGATTTTTTGGACTTGTAGAAGATTGAGAGTAAGTGCGAAGAGGTACTTTATCCAAAAAGAAGTAGATAGAGGTACTTCTAATTCTTCAGTTTTTCTTACTATTTTTGGCTTCTTGATTTATGCTTGTATTCCTGTCAGACACATAATTGCTTTCTGCTTCAACCTTCACATTTTGGCTGTTTTGTCTGTCTGCCTTCTCTATTTTTTGTAGTTAAAATTTTATTTATAAGTCAAAATAGCAACATTACAAAAGGTTGGTGTCGTCCACAACTGTAAGTTCAAGAATACAAATAGCACACATGTTTACTATCCATTTCTAGTCATGATCTAATATCCAGCCCTTAAATTTGCCATCTGCCATAACTGTAAAGCCAATACCATAATCCAAAACTACAGGATCCCTCGGCGAAGTAAATCACAGAAGCATCTAACCTACCTTTGAAATAGTAGAAGGTATCACTGCCAATGAACAAGTGTAACTTGCCTCTCTCTCTGTCTTTTCTTCTTTTTCTGGGATATCAGGTTGTTTCTTGAAATGGTTTTTCATTTTTTCTGATTCTGTGAAAGATCCAGGTTTTAGTTGATCTCTTAGTAGTTTTCTTGAAGCGGGGTGAGTTAGTAACTCAACATGTGGTACTTTTGAATTTGGTTTTTGAGAATTTGCCAAAATGCTGACTTTATTGTGGAAGTAATGGGACTTCTGAGTGCATAGAGTCTTTGTTTTACCTTCTTCTTGATGGGATGTCTTCTAGCTGGAACAATTTCACATTGAATTCTTTGTCTTCTTCGCTGATTAGTAGGAGTAGTGATAACATAATTGCTATTTTTCTTTTATTCCGAGGGAAGATGTCATGATTTGTTCTGCTCTCATTTTAAGTACGATTAAGCATACATGCTGTGGTTGAATCACAATAATTGATTTCTTTCCCATTTTCTTTTGGAGGCTTCTGCATGGATCAGTTCAACATGCTTTTGCTTTCATCATTTGTTGACTTTAGTGGATGGTAGAGGGCCCTCTAACAATTCAGGGACGGGGCTGAATTTCACAAAAAGTTACGCACTTGGTCACAGATCATGTGATAGATCTAAATCTTAGTTGGTAGGAATGTATAAGTGGGCAGATGTTTCAAGATCTTGTAGATATACATGCTTTTTGATGGTTGATTGTCTTTTTAACTGGCAGATCTTCACTTCTCCAGTCCTTTTCTTTGACTCTTAATGGAGCTTCAGCCTTGTATCAAATCAGAGTCTGCACTTTGAATGTTTTGGCTTTTGAAATTCTCGCGGTTTTCGATTGGTTGATCCATATTAAGTAAGCTTTAAGTCTTCCAAGGCAGTAGCTCTAAAAAGACATAGGTAGTTCTGAATCATTTGCAGAATTTGCTTATTAACCTTATATTTGATTTCTCTACTTAGCATTCTAGAGTGATGTTTTATATTTTCTGTAGCCTTGTGACCTTCTGAAACCTTTTAGAGGTATTTGAATATTGCGCATGGTTATTTTTCTCTAGTTTATGAGTTTGACTTTCTCTGCTAAATTCTAGTGAAAGCAGTTTTGAGTTTGTTTCCTGCACTATTAAGTACATATATGTGGATACTGATGATACCTGTCAACTGATATTACATTGTCTTTTGTTTGTGCAGTTAGTTGATCAGTTTAATTACCATGAAGCATAAGGATGGAAAACCTGGACCAAATTCAGATAGAAGTTCTAGGACGATACCAATGGGGATCATGTTTCTTGTGCTTTGTGGATTTTCTTTCTATCTTGGTGGTCTTTTCTGTTCTGAGAAGGAAAGATACACAACTAATGACATTCCAAAGGCCGTTAAATTGTCCAAAGAAACCACCAAAGACCCTCTACAAGTCAAAGATGTCAACTTTCCGGATTGTGGCATTGATTTCCAGGACTATACTCCCTGCACTGATCCAAAGGTATTTTCCAGTACTGACCTCATGCTGTTTAATGCTTTTCAAATTAGTAATTGCAAATATGCCTGCTGAGCTGAATCTACTTACATTAAAGGATAAATATTTGATCAAATGTGATTATGTTAAAGAGTTGCATTTGCAGAGATGGAGGAAGTATAGTATGCATCGACTGACTTTTATGGAAAGGCATTGTCCTCCCTCATTTGAACGTAAAGAGTGTTTAGTCCCCCCACCAAATGGTTATAAGCCTCCAATCAAATGGCCTAAGAGCAGGGATGAGTGCTGGTATAGGTAAGACAGCTTGATCATGATCTTTATTTTTTTTTCTTTTGATTTATTTTCTTTTCTAGGGCCATTGATGAGTTTATAAGTTTTTGCACTTGGTCACATAGAAGTTGACTCATGTATCTGTGTGCTTTGGGCTCCAGGAATGTTCCATATGACTGGATTAACAAACAAAAGTCTAATCAACACTGGCTGAAAAAAGAAGGTGAGAAGTTCCTCTTCCCTGGTGGTGGAACCATGTTTCCTAACGGAGTGGGAGAGTATGTTGATCACATGGAGGCTTTGATACCGGGAATGAAGGATGGAACTATACGTACTGCCATTGATACTGGTTGCGGGGTGAGTGTTGTTCACTGCTTTCGATTAATTTGATGATATGTGATGAACACTAATTTTTTCCATTATTATTGTCACTATTTTAGGTAGTATCAATAATAGAAACAACAGCAATAAGAATGATGATCATGATGCCACCACCACCACTATTATTATTATTATTATTATTATTATTATTATTATTATTATTATTATTATTATTATTATTATTATTATTATTATTATTATTATTATTATTATTATCCGACAATAGAGTCCTTCTGGGATTCTTTTCTCAATGTCTTGCCTTGTTCATTATGGTGTTTGATCTTATTAAATGTATTATATTGTTATGCATCTCTTGATTGCCACAGTACTGATCTGCATTCATCAGATCTAGTCTTATTAATGTTGGTTGACTTTTGTTTATTGATCACAATTCTTCTGAGATTTGCTGTCTGCATTGTGAAAACTTTCTTGAATGTTTCCGGTTTGCTTGAATGCTGAACTTTTCCTTATCTCCAGGTTGCTAGCTGGGGAGGTGATTTACTAGACCGTGGTGTGTTGACGGTGTCTCTTGCTCCCAGAGATAATCATGAGGCTCAAGTGCAGTTTGCCCTTGAACGTGGCATTCCAGCAATTCTGGGAATCATTTCAACTCAGAGACTTCCTTTCCCCTCAAATTCGTTCGATATGGCACACTGCTCTAGATGCCTTATTCCCTGGACTGAATTTGGTAATTGATCTCAGGCGGGTTCTAGATTTCTTTTATCTTTGCATAGTTAATTCAATAAAGTTCTCTTCTTTACAACTCACAACTCTGCATTTGGAATATAGCTGCAACGAGAATGATTGTTTATTGCTTCATTTAGTTGTGTGTATCTATAGCACCTGCTTTTGAAACTCTCTACATGTAATTGAGGTTATCTCGCTGGCAGAGGTTAAGTTTCTAGAGAACAAGTCTTATCATGGGATGCTAATTTTTGTTATCTATTGATTTCTGAAGTTTTTTATATGAACCATTCACTTACTAGCATTGGATCAATCCTCCTACTTTATTTCCTTTCGGGGAAGAGAAAGTGGGTGGGGAGGAATAGACATACATACTCTGGGCCTATACCAGTGGTTTAGAATTGATCTTTTGTTTTGCTGCCAAATGGTTTTGTACTTGTTGGCCTTTTGAAGTGATGGAGGCTCTTTTTAACACCATGGTTATCTCAATATGTTTAGGTGGAATTTATCTTCTTGAAGTACACCGCATACTTCGTCCTGGAGGTTTTTGGATTCTGTCTGGCCCACCAGTCAACTATGAAAACCGATGGAAAGGATGGAATACAACTATAGAAGACCAGAAATCAGACTATGAGAAGTTGCAAGAATTGCTAACTACCATGTGCTTTAAATTGTACAAAAAGAAGGATGACATTGCTGTATGGCAAAAGACATCCGACGACAGTTGTTATAAGAAGCTTGATGCTCCAGACAACTATCCAACAAAATGTGATGATGGTACTGAGCCAGACTCAGCATGGTACGTTCCACTCAGGCCATGTGTTGTTGTTCCTGACCCGAAGCATAAGAAATCGAGCCTCAAATCTGTTCCCAAGTGGCCTGAAAGGTTACATGCTCCTCCTGAGCGTCTTGCTGATGTTCGTGGTGGTAGTGATGGTGCCTTTAGACATGATGATAGTAAATGGAAGACGAGAATCAAGCACTACAAGAAGTTGCTGCCTGCACTTGGCACCGATAAAATAAGAAATGTTATGGATATGAACACGCTTTACGGAGGTTTTGCTGCTGCCTTGATTAATGATCCACTTTGGGTCATGAATGTCGTTTCCTCATACGCTGCCAATACGCTTCCTGTAGTTTTTGACAGGGGCCTCATAGGAACATACCATGACTGGTAAAATTCGAAGAAAGTTTTTACATTGTTTTGTAAATGTTGCATGCAACTCTACCTGTATTTAGTGTTGTAATATATCCTTTTATGCATTTTTGCAGGTGTGAGGCTTTCTCAACATATCCTCGTACATATGATTTACTTCATTTAGATGGCCTCTTTACTACTGAAAGTCACAGGTTAGCTTTTTGTCTTGTGGGTAATGCTTTGTTTGATGGCGCATGTACATTCATTCTGTTGTGTAGGCTTGCATTTATAATTACTTTACAAGTCTGATCAATCAGGCAACTTTTGTTTAATGTTGTCGTTAATCTTTTCCCTGGTCGATGTTTCTGAATCTGCTCTTAGATCTTTTGGATGTGAAGAACTGGTTCAAAAATTCAAGAAATCAATTATACTAAATAATTTATAAGGTGAACCATGCATAAAGGTTGCTGCTTTTCGTCTTTTTCACTTATCAATCCATAGAGATTGTGTTTACGTCAACTGGCAAATGAAAAATACTCTTTCTTTCTTGCTCAAGGATGTTTCGTACATGTATGAAGTGCCTAGCTGTAACCTAAAATTTCGACATTTACTCGAAGTGGTGGTGTCTTCTTGTTTGTCGGAGGACAAACTTGTAGTTTTGATTCTCCTACTTCCTAAATTTTTGATGTAAATACAAGTATTTCTATTACCCAAGTAAATGCTATTATGTTTGTATAGCTTGGCGAAATCTTTGCAATCTGATAGAGCCTGTATGCTTTTGCAGATGCGACATGAAATACGTTTTGCTGGAGATGGACCGGATATTGAGGCCTAATGGATATGTCCTTGTTCGCGAGTCCAGCTATTATATCGATGCTGTAGCAACCATAGCCAAAGGGATGCGATGGGGGTGCCGCAAAGAAGAGACAGAATACGGCGTCGAGAAGGAGAAAATATTGGTTTGCCAGAAGAAACTCTGGTATGCCAAGCAGGGTTCAAGATGATGATTACATAAACTGAAGAACAGTGAGATTTGGCCTGCTTTTCTGATCATGAAGAGCTTCACAAGAGCACAAGTTATACAGTTATACGATATCGGATATCGGAGAAAGTGAAAATCAGATACAAATTACAGAGAATTATATATTCAAGTGTAAGTTATTCAATAACCAAGTATGTTATCTTTTTAAGAGGAGTTTTCTATGTTCCCCCTCTTCATATGGTCAAATTAGATTCTTTTTCTTTAGATTCAGTTTCACTTTAATTTGTACCCTTGTTTTATTTTTAGCAGTATATGAAATTTGGCTGCCAAGTCTGTAGTGCAACCCTAACACGGTTATTGTTTAATGTAATGTGAAATTTGCTCTTTAGTTTCTAATTTCCATCATTAAGTCGTGTATATAGAATAGAAGCATGAGGTTGGAGTAGGGTGGTGTGGGTGGGGGTGGCGGTATGTATGCATATGTGTGTGTAGATCAAGCATGACTCACTCATGGGAGCTCCTTAGAAGATTGCAGTAGAGAAAAACAGAAGTTAGAAGCTTTCCTATGAGGTATGAATTATGAAACATAACTTGAGATGCATGCTGAAGATTATATCTTTTCATATAGTCCAATTAGCAACTAAAATACTTGGATTACTGAAGAGGTGGCAACTGTTAGCAAAGGAAGTCCTTTTGGTGATTGATAAGACCCCATTTAATACGACATGTTTTGTTGAAGAACAATCGACATTGTTTATTTGAGTGTTAATTTTGGTTAGCATCAACCTCACCTTTACTAGAGTTGGATTGACAAGTAAAAAAGAATTTATTTTTTTGGGTGCTAAGTTAAGGTTGATGCTAATCGAAATTAAGAAGTTATAAAGAATTTAATTTACAATTGAGTAAAGTACACAATTTTCTTTGACTCACGGACATGATGGAATAAATCAAAATGATTCATTAAATTGGTTGCGCTTCTTATATTGTGAAGTACCAGTTGATTGACATAGCTTGACGCATCATTATGAGTCATCAGAAAACAACCTCTGTGTGTTTTTAATACATGAGTATGATTGCGTATATCTGAACCCTCATACCTCGTCATAGGCGGGGGTACATCCGAACCCTCATACCTCGTCATAGGCGGGAGTCTCTAGGGCAATGGGGTAATGTATATAGAAGTTAATTGGTAATGCTTCAGTCAACCATGACCATGTATAGAATGATAAAAGAAATTGAGAATTAAGGAATGAATACACTTCGTGAAAATACGACGACTTTTTTTAAAAACTGAAATGCTCTTTCACATTCTGCAAAGATTTTGATTTTTTTTTTTTAAAGTATACATTCTGCAAAGAAAAAGCTGCATATGGACATATAATTTGGTCTGGCTCTGTGCAACTTGGGCGTGTTGCATTGAGGATAGGGCAGTAAATGAATCAAGCCGTTCGGTTGTTCGGCTCGTTTGTTTGAGCTCGAGCTCGAGCTCGGCTCGGATAAAAGGTTAATGAACAGAGCTTGAACACCTTTTTCTGTTCGAGCTCGGTAATTGGCACCGTTCGTTTAAGGTGTTCGGTTCGTTAATGTTGTTCGTGAGTTAAACGAACCAAGCTTGAACAAGTAAATATGTTCGTTTAAATAAACGAACAAGCTCGGTTCGTTCGCTAAGTTAAATGAACAGAGCTTGAACAACGCAATGCTCGGCTCGTTTAACGTCCTAATTGAGGAGCTTAACTGATAGCTGTATCTTTGGTAATATGGGGGTAGTTCATGCACAATCTAACTGGAGGGGTTCGCTAGTTGTTGAACTCGGAGCTGACCATATCCCGAATTACCTTGACGGTATCCAAATGTTCAACGAGGGCAGGTTTTGGAGCATGCTGTTTTGTAACTTTGAGATCACGAGTTTGAACTGTGGAAACAGCATGTAGGATTAGTATACGTATATCAGATCGCGAAACGATCCGGTCCCTACGCAAACGTAAGAGTCTAGTACAAGAACGCCCTTCAAATGTTCAAAGACCTGCGATAGAGCCTCTAAACGTTGTTCCTTCCAAATTACAGCTAAAGTCGGGTACGTAATACAAAATACAAGAATCTCTACCATGTCTTGATAAAAGCCCACCTCCTGCAGAATTCGTTGTAGAAATGGCCAACTAACTCTATCGTAAGCGTTCTCAAGATCAACCTTGACAGCCATATACCCTTGGCCTCCCTGTTCAATTCCTAAGGTGTGTATCATCTCCTGCGCAGTGATGATTTTTTCTGCAGCCTGCCATCTTGGTACAAAGCATACTGGTTGTTAGGTACCAACTTTCCAATAATGGTTCCCAGCCGATTTGAGATAATCTTTGTAATAATTGTAACGACATTAGTAAGTGTGATGGGACGAAATTGTGAAATATATTCAGGGCTCGCCGTCTTCGGGATAAGGGTGATTAGGGTCTTACTCATGTATAAAGGAAACTTTTTTTTTATTTTGTGGCAAATTTTCTTGGTTTCTTTATTACTTGATAGCTCCACTTATGGAGGAATATATTAATTACATTCTATAGAAACTTCAAGAAGAACCAAGCAAGCAAGCTGTATAAAAGTCTAAGCAAAGAAAACTTGGAAAATAACTAAAATACCTTTTTTTTGTGCGTCAGGAACGAAGGGGAGACTTCTTAACTTTAAAGGTGAGTTTTTTCTGCGGAATGCTTCTCCTGAATTTATCATTTTACAGCTCGTCTTTACATGTAATTTGTAAATCCTGAAATGAAATTAGATCCTCCAAACCAGCGACATCCCCTGCAAATTTTTTCCTACAGAGTAAAGGACGTTTCCTGTCCATGTTTGTGCAAGATTTGAAGAATGATCAGATCGTTTCGTAATCTGATATACGCAGCCTTATCCTACACAGATAAATTGAAGGCTCAGTAGGCACTTATATGTCATCTCCACTATCTCCATCATGACTCATTTTCAAGATCATTAAAGTCATCCTTTCTAAACTCTCCTGGCTTGTCAGCTACCCAAGACTCATCAGCTTCGATTGGTACCAGTAAATCCTCCTCAACAGCATGCACTATTACAGTATCAAGTCAAACAACTTCAACCATGTCAATTTCAACCCTCATATTGATGTTAGGTTATGTTTCTGAGGGATGGTTTTGTTGGAGAATTAAAGATTGGAGATTTAAAGGTTTGGGCTTTGGCCCATTAATGAATGTTGCAAAACTTGGTTAAGCAACGTATTTTGAGCTTAATGAGTTTCCGATAATGGAAATCGAAAACTAATAAGTCCTTGATTATCTACGTAACGAGTAGTTAATTTTTGGTGGTGAAATCACTCAATTACGATATCGGGTGAATGAGAAATTAATGCTCAAAGTGGATGGAAAACGTTGTGGATGGGTGACGTGTCACCTTGTGGAGGAATACCACATTGGATGTGTCCATGTGGCGTGGAAAGCTTCTGACGGACATCGATCGATGACATCGATCGATCGATGTCACTTCGATCGATCGATGTCTTCGATCGAAGTTGATCAGAGAGCCTCAATGATTCTGTCTTACATCGATCGATACCTTCGATCGATCGATGTTACTTTCGTTCGATCAAAGTAATCGATCGAAGTTGGACAGAAGGGTTCGAAGTGATTCTGAGTACATCGATCGATCACATCGATCGATCGATGTTGGACAGCGTGCAGAATCTCTTCTGTTGTGCAGTTGTGTTTCAAACTTGAAACAAACACTATCCTCCTACATAAGATAAGATCAGTCGGGTATGATCTAATGGTGGTGGAAGGAGCAGCTTTAATCTAACGGCCGAGATTTAAACTGTCTTAACCGACCAACCGAATGTGGTTTCCATCTAACGCTCCAGGTTTAAACCTGCGAATCAGTTTTCAATCTAAAGGCTGAGATTAAACCTTCCTAATCTAGATAGGAGGTTTTCATCTAACGGCCTAAATTAAACTACGGTTTTGATCCAACGGACACAGTAACCTGTTCTCCAACCGACTCCCCTATATAAACAGGGCTAGGGATGCATTCTAGACACACAATTTCTAGCATTCGTAGCATACAGCCATACTACTTCCATAGCATTCGAGTCTTGCATACAGTCCAAGAGAAGTCAGGACACTCTAAAGTTCGAAGGAGTTCAAGTTCAGCAGTGCCGCTCAACTGAACAGGTACCTGTTGTATCCTGGGAGACTGTTGCTAACGCCGGTTGGGCACAGTATACCGGAGCAATACGTCTTAAGGACAGAGTCCTCGACTCGCCCCGGGTTTGATTTATTTTGTTATTCCATACGCACACACGAAATGACTGTGTTTTAGTACAGGAGTGATTGTCTCCAACAATCTTAAGACGTACTCTGATTCAATTACTTCCTGTACTGGTTTTTTTTACGCAAACCAGTGCTTTACTGATTTGCAGTCTACTTCTACTCATTTCTTGAACCTGATTCTGTTCTGATCTGTACGTTTTGATCGAACTGAACAGGAATGGAACACGAGAGCTCAAACTCTGTTCAAGGTTTTAATGGTGCTCACTCCGTGTCTGCACCAGAAGGGGCAAACAATGTTGCTGCCGGACCGCAGTTCAACACGGTTCCGTTGGCACCAACTAGAGGGTCTCAGATGAACCCGGTTGCCACTGCTGCTCATGTGGAGAAGCCGAAAAAGTTTGCTGGCAGTTTCTTCAAGAGGTGGCAGCAGAAAATGCTGTTCTACCTCACGGCGCTGGGATTGGCCAGAATGCTGAGCGATGATCCACCCGTGGTTGAGCCTATGGAGGATCAACAACAAAATATGCAGAATGCCTTGGGTGCTGAAGCTTGGGCGTACACAAATTTTTGTTGTTTAAATTTGATTCTGAGTTGCCTAGATAATACTATCTATGGCGTTGTTTTGTACATATAAAACTGCAAAAGCGTTGTGGTCGGCTTTAGATAAAAAGTATCGCACAGAAGATGCTGGTACGAAAAAGTTGATAGTTGGGAAATTTCTCGACTATAAAATGTTAGATTCCAAAACTGTAATTTCGTAGGTTGAGGAAATACAGATGCTGGTTTCTGAGATGGAAGAGGAGGGCATGACGCTCAGTGAATCTTTCCAGGTTGCAGCTGTGATTGAGAAGCTGCCTCCTTCGTGGAGGAAATTTAAGAGCTATCTCAAACACAAGCGAAAGGAGATGAAAATGGAGGATTTGATTGTCCGTCTTCGTATTGAGGAGGACAATCGTCGTGCCGAAAGGAAGCCGTCCACATCGTCTGGTCAAGCCAAGGCTCATGTTGCTGAGGCGAAGAACAGAAAAAAAAAATAACACTTTGGGCGTGAACGTCAATGGCAAGGAAATTGCAAAGAAGTTCACAGGTAAGTGTTATAATTGTGGAAAACCAGGGGCATCGAAGCAGTGAATGCCGAAAACCCAAAAAGATTCAGAAAAACGAAAGCAAATCTGGTCGACGCAATGGAAGACTTGAACCTCTGCGCAAGTGGTGACCGAGTGCAACGCAGTGGGAAACCCGCGTGAGTGGTGGGTGGACACAAGGGCCCACTCGACATGTTTGTGCGAACAGGGCTATGTTCAGAGAATACGTGCCCACGACAAACAATGAGCAACTTTTCATGGGAACCTCCAACAGCTCAAAGATCGAAGGATTGAGCAAGGTGATCCTGAATTGACTTCAGGAAGGGAGTTGACTCTGCAGAATGTGCTGCATGTTCCTGACATAAGGAAGAATTTGGTTTTCTGGCGCGCTTGCTAGTCACAACATGGGTTCAAGCTTGTTTTTTAGGCAAACAAATTTACACTTTCTAAGAATGGGGTGTATTTGGGAAAGGGTATATTTCTGATAACATGTTCAAATTAAATGTTATGACAATTGTACCCAAGAAAGTTGCGCCCTCCGAGGCTAATAAAATTGTTTTCTCTTCTGCTTACATGCTTGAGTCTTCTTGTTTATGACATTTTCGTTTGGGACATGTTAATTACAAGTCAATACAACGAATGATTAATCTTGACTTATTGCCCAAACTGGACTTTAGTAATAAAGAAAAATGCCAATATGTGTTGAAGTGAAAATTAACAAAAGCGCCATTTCCTTCAACAGAACGAAACATTGAATCGTTGGATTTAATTCATACAGATTTGTGTGATTTAAAGTTTGTGCAAACAAGAGGAGGTAAAAAGTACTTTGTAACCTTTATCGACGATTACACTAGATACTGTTATGTATACTTGCTAAGTAGCCAAAGACGAGGCCCTTGATGCGTTCAAGGATTATAAAATGAAGTTGAGAATCAACTTAGCAAACGAATTAAAGCAATTCGTAGTGATAGAGGTGGCGAGTATGGCGCATCGTTATAATGAATTCTGTTCAGAACATGGCATTATTCATCAAACGACTGCACCATATTCACCTCAATCAAATGGTATTGCTGAACGCAAGAACCGTACTCTAAAAGAGATGATGAATGCTATGTTGATAAGTTCGGGTTTACCGCAGAACTTGTGGGGGGAAGCAATTCTCTCAGCCAACGTCATTTTAAATAGGATTCCGTCCAAAAAGACGGATAAAAACCCATATGAACTTTGGAAAGGCTATAAGCCTAGTTACAAATACTTGAAAGTGTGGGGGTGTCTGGAGAAGGTTGCTGTACCTAAACCAAGACAAGTGAGAATTGAGCCTAAAACAATTGATTGCATATTCGTCGGCTATGCAACGAACAGTAGTGCATATCGTTTCTTAGTGCACAAATCGGACATTTTCGAGATACATGAAAATGTTGTCATGGAATCAAGGAATGCAGTGTTCTTTGAAAATGTCTTTCCGAAGAAAGACAAAGATAGTGAAGAAGATAGCACGAGTAAGCGAATACGTGAGACGACTCCTCAAGAGACGGAGGAAACCTCGTCAAAGCAAACGAGCCAAAATACCGACGTCTTTTGGACCAGATTTTCTAACCTATATGGTAGAAAATGAGCCAAGGAATTTTTCCGAGGCAATGTCAACTTCAGAAGCTCCATTCTGGAAAGAGGCAATTAACAGTGAAATAGACTCGATTCTTCAAAATCACACTTGGGAGTTGGTTGACCTTCCACCTGGAAGTAAACCACTTGGTTGCAAGTGGATTTTCAAGAAGAAACTTAAAGAGGATGGGTCTATTGGAAAATATAAAGCCAGGTTAGTAGCCACGGGCTATAGACAGAAAGAAGGCTTTGACTTCTTTGACACCTACTCACCAGTGACTAGGATCACTTCCCATAAGGATGCTAGTAGCCGTTGTTGCAGTCTATGATTTAGAAATCCATCAAATGGATGTAAAGACTGCCTTTCTTAATGGTGAGTTAGAGGAAGAGATTTATATGGAACAACCCGAGGGGTTCGTTGTTCTAGGACAAGAGAAGAAAGTATGTAGACTTTTTTAAGTCTTTGTATGGACTCAAACAAGCACCCAAGCAATGACATTTAAAGTTTAATCAGGTAATGATGTCAAATGACTTCAGGATCAATGAGTGCGACAAGTGTGTGTACATCAAAAGCACACCAAGTGCCTATGTGACATTATGTCTCTATGTAGACGATACGCTAATCATGGGCAGTACTCGTGACATCATCTTGAGTACAAAGAAGATGTTAACACGAAACTTTGATATGAAGGACATGGGGGTTGCCAATGTTATTCTGGGATTAAAATTTCTCGGATGGCTGATGGTCTTGTTATGTCGCAAACTCACTATATGAATCTGTTCTCAGGAGGTTCAATATGTTTGAAACAAAACCGATAAAGACCCCACTTGACTTAAGTATACACTTAAGGAAGAATCGAGGCGATCCTGTAGTTTAATTAAAATACTCTCAGGTTATTGGAAGTCTGATGTACATAACGAATTGTACAAGACCAGACTTAGCTTGTTCAGTAAACAAGTTGAGCAGGTTTACTAGTAATCCAAGTGATGATCATTGGAAAGCTCTTAATAGAGTGATGAGGTATCTGAAATACACAATGAATTTTGGATTACATTACACGAGATATCCAGCAGTATTAGAAGGGATATTGCGATTGCAAATCGGATATCAAACAGTAAGGACTCGAAGTCCACCAGTGGATACTTGTTCACTGTTGGTGGTGCTGTTGTGTCGTGGAAATCCACGAAACAAACGTGCATAGCTCGGTTCTACTATGGAAGCTAAGTTCATCGCGCTGGATAAAGCTGGGGAAGAGGCTGAGTGGCTTCGGAATTTCCTAGAAGATATTCCTTGCTGGCCTAAGCCGATCGCTCCTATTAGCATACACTGTGATAGTCAGTCAGCTATAGGACGTGCTCAAAGCAGCATCTACAATGGTAAGTCACGACACATACGTCGAAGACAAACACCATTAAACAGTTGATCTCTAATGGCGTGATTTCCATTGATTATATAAAATCAATGGGAAATCTTGCGGATCCGCTTACAAAGGCTTGCCTAAGATCAGATGTCAAGATTGACAAACGGAATGGGACTAAAGCCATAATGCAAGAATCTTTGTAATGGTAACCCAACCTTGTTGACTGGAGATCCCAGAATCCTTGGTTCAATGAGGACAACTAAGTTATGAGGATTCAGTTAGCACTTACTCATTCCGTCACGTAAAAGTGCTGTCTGCAGAAAATATCAGGGTAAGCTAAGCTTTTAATGATGTCCTATTTCTTGATACGTCAAGTGGATTATGGCAGAATACTCTTGATAAGAATCACCTATGTAAGTGTGAAGTGGGGCCGCTTCTATGAAAAAGTATAGGAGGCAAGATTTCTCTTAAAACACTTTCTGAAACCAGGTTGTTCATGGCCAAAACGAACACAACCATGAGAACAAAGGGTGGTTAAAGAAAATGTTGTGTGGACGTACCATTGTCTAGTTCACAACAAAGGCTAGACTGGTTCAGACATCAATCACTCTTTAGCGAGTGAATCCAGATGGTACATCACTATGAAAGGTCTCAAAGCCAGAAGCTACCTCTTCTGATGCAATATTTTCTTGTCTGACTTCTCCGTAGAGACGTATTTGCATTGCATTCATTTCCATTCATGTGGGGGATTGTTGGAGAATTAAAGGTTGGAGATTTAAAGGTTGGGCTTTGGCCATTAATGAATGTTGCAAAACTTGGTGAGCAACGTACTTTGAGCTTAATGAGTTTCCGATAATGGAAAATCGAAAACTATAAGTCCTGATATCTAGTAACAAGTAGTTAATTTTTGGCGGTGGAAATCACTCAATTACGATATCGGGTGAATGAGAAATAATGCTCAAAGTGGATGGAAAAACGTTGTGGATGGGTGACGTGTCACCTTGTGATGAATACCACATTGGATGTGTCCATTGTGGCGTGGAAAGCTTCTGACGGACATCGACGATGACACGATCGATCAATGTCACTTCGATCGATCGATGTCTTCGATCGAAGTTGATCAGAGAGAGCCTCAATGATTCTGTCTTACATCGATCGATACCTTCGATCGATCGATGTTACTTCGTTCGATCAAGGTATACGATCGAAGTTGGACAGAAGGGTTCGAAGTGATTCTGAGTACATCGATCGATCACATCGATCGATCGATTGTGGACATCGATCGATCGATGTGATCGATCGATGTTGGACAGCGTGCAGAATCTCTTCTGTTGTTGCAGTTGTGTTTCAAACTTGAAACAACACTATCCTCCTACATAAGATAAGATCAGTCGGGATGATCTAATGGTGGTGGAAGGAAGCAGGCTTTAATCTAACGGCCGAGATTTATTTAAACTGTCTAACCGACCAACCGAATGTGGTTTCCAAATAACGCTCCAGGTTTAAAACCTGCGAATTAGTTTTCAATCTAAAGGCTGAGATTAAACCTTCCTATCTAGACAGGAGGTTTTCATCTAACGGCCTAAATTAACTACGGTTTTGATCCACGGAACGGTAACCTGTTCTCCAACCGACTCCCCTATATAAACAGGGCTAGGGAGCATTCTAGACACACAATTTCTAGCATTCGTAGCATACAGTCATACTACTTCATAGCATTTGAGTCTTGCATCAGTCCAAGAGAAGTCAGGACACTCTAAAGTTCGAAGGAGTTCAAGTTCAGCAGTGCCGCTCAACTGAACAGGTAACCCGTTGTATCCTGGGAGATGGTTGCTAACGCCGGTTGGGCACAGTATACCGGAGCAATACGTCTTAAGGACAGAGTCCTCGACTCGCCACGGGTTTGATTTATTTTGTTATTCCATACGCACACACGAAACGACTGCGTTTTAGTACAGGAGTGATTGTCTCCAACAGGTTTCTAATAGCCTGCTCTGCTTGCTCATCAACCTGAGCATCCTCAGCCTTTTAATCATTCTCCTCGGTTTGTCCTTCAACGTAGCTGAACTTTCACTTATCAGAGGAGCCTGTAGTTCTGGAGAAGCATTATGAACAATGTTCATATCTGCTTGTTTTTTTTCTTGTTAAGCCATATACGCAAATCACTGCATCCTGATTTTTTGGCGTCTTTCATTAAGCTTCCACTAGCACCAGTATTGTCCCGGGGACTTGAAGGTTGATCAGAATTGACCAGAACTGATTTACCTTTGTCCAGAGATGGAGGATTGGTATAAACTCATATTGCCAAAATCTATCTGAGCTATCCAGTTTATCGATCCAGACGGATTGCCGGATGGCGAGGTTGGATCTTCACCTGAAATCAACATGATTTAAGTGATGAAACTAATGATGATTGTTGCAAAAATCATGTAAGATTCAATAATTTTAGAGGCTCTGGGGTTTTATTCCAGGAAAAACATTCCGACGATCAAGTTATTTGTGATATTTTTCATATTCAGAAATGCTTGTGATGGAATATTTAGAGAATCTGTATCTTTGGTTGTTCGAGAAGAATGCTATGTAATTCGACTTTTGGACTTTTTTGTGCCTTTTGCATGTTGAGGCGATCTAATGTATATTTAGAAACTATAGAGTGTCAAGTGTCATGTCTTGCTTGTGCATGGTTGCAAGTGTTGCCACTTGTCGAGTAACATGGCTAAGCTGGTCGCATAACATATGTCTCCTTAATTGAGATGACCTGAGCGGCACTGGGTACAGAGACACCAGCCAACCTGATCTGTAGGACCGAGGTGTTTATTGTTGTCGGGGTGACTAGCTGAGGTTGAGGTGACGCATGTGGTGATCAACTTTTGATGTCTCTGAGTGAGACCGATTGATGCTGGCACGAGATCCTGATCGACTTCGAGGAGGCGTCATGTGTCTCTTAGACCACACCAACATGACTGTATATTTAGATTCGAATAGTTAATGTGAATCCTAGACGACTTGCGTATTTATAAAGGTCAAATAACATTCCGTAACGGATCATGTTAATTACATTTGTCATTTTTTTGATGTGATAGTTTGTCTTGGTCATCGAGTTTGAACTATAGGGTGATCATATGAAATGCGACCCTGGGAAATATGATATACATTCCCTTATTCGGACTGATTTATACGTGTCATCCTTGCGTATGGGCTGTGCTAATCTTAATATGTATATGATATATCATTCCCTTATTCGGACTGATTTATACGTGTCATCCTTGCGTATGAGCTATGCTAATCTTAATACATATTTCTGTTAAAGAAAAAACAATTAAATTGAAATCCAATATACGTACTTGTGAAATAAAAATCACACAAAAATCTAGCTATTACAGCTAAGCGTCCATTCCCTAAATTCCACAGGTCATACACGTGTAGATTTGGAAAATGATGACGATGCAGTGAATAGGTAGCAAAAGAACTCCTGTGGGAAAAAGTTGGAAAATCTGAAGAAACAGAGGATAAGTTCGAATAAATGATGCATACCACGTCAGCTCCTACGTGTCGTCTCACCAGATTCAAATTTCCCTTTATAAGAAAAAAGAAAAGAAAAACAGAGAGAGTGATGATCACACTTCTTTTTTTAGTATCACAGCTTCCAATTAAATTTCTTCAGAATCCCATTTTCTTTTCTTCGATGCGAAATTCCTCCTTTTCTTGCAGTATGATTGAACGTAGAAAAAGAATTTGAAGATACAGGAAATTTTTTTCTTGCTCGGAGAGAATAAATTGATATGATATGCTGGCTTTGTGGAATCTTTTTGCAGCAATAGCCGTGGTAATTGCGTTCATATTTTTTGGTTTATTTGCACTTGCATGTTCAATTTTATTAAAATACTCCGGAAATGTCGTCGGCGTAGTTAGTAATTATGATATTGAGTCTGCCGGGAAGCATAAAATTGGGTTTGATGGGGATTTCCATCAGACTTTGCCGACTCTTGTGATTGTTCCTGGAGAAGAAAAACCCACGTTCTTGGCTATTCCATTGCCTACGCATAACGAAGAAAACGTAAAAGAAGAATCAGGAAAATGATGATCGAATTTGGGGGGTTTTTCTTTTGTTGGATATGGTCTGAAGTTCGCTGGTTTCTTTGGTCGGCTGTACAGAAGAATTTTGCCATTCGAAAACGAATCCGTACCGAAGAATTTTGCCATCCGAAAAAGGCTTCTAAATTACAGGATTTTCGTCAGAGCCCGCCCAGATTGGATTAATTACCGGCGATTGTGTAATCGTGGTTTTTGCGGCGGCGACCGGTGGCTGTGAGGAGAAATGCACTTTGTTTTTCCAATTGTATAAACTTTCTGATTAGATGAGATTTTATTATTGTAGTTGGGAGAGGGAGAGTTATAGGTTCATTCCTTAATTTCGATTAGACATTCTTAACAAAAACAAAGGTTTAACCTCCTTTTCATTTCAATCTTTTAATGTATCTTGTTGGCAAAAGGTTTAACCCCAATCCAAAGGACCTCACTGTCCCAGTTCCAAGTAGCGTGTGGAAGATGTAAATCAGAAGTCCAACGGCTTTCTAGATTGGGTGATATCCTACACAATTAGCACACAAGGTGTCTTACAAACCAGGCCTTTGACATGGCAGCAGCGGAACACTCATACTGTACGCGTCTCTGGATTCGAACTCATGACCTCTTGTTAACAATCCTCAATCCAAGTACTAACTGGACTATGTTCTGGGCACCTTCAATGTACCTTATGTTCAGGTTAGAGTGGAAGCTTCTTGTTCGAGCATATTCTTCTTGGGCTTGTCTCAAATCTTGCTAACGCTGCATGGTGCTTCTCGATCCTTATGTTTTGTGAATGCCATTTGTTTGAGATATTTCCTAACGGTGACTAACATTCAATGTTTCTTATATGTTTTCAGCAGAAGGTATCATTGCATTCATTAACTGAAGAGTATCATATGTACAACAAAAGTGTTGCGTATGGCAGAACAAATTGCACTATACTTATTCTACTTGACAACCTTTTCTAAGCCAAGCTAATCTAATGTTGCGTGCCCGCTCAAACGTGTTGCGTATGGCAGAACAAATTGCACTATGCTTATTCTACTTGACAACCTTTTCTAAGCCAACCTTTTCTAATGTTTCTGATATGTTTTCGCTTTCAGGTTTATATATTTTCACTTTCTCTATTTCTACACGGCTGTAACTTAGGTTGGTAGATGGTTATGTTCGAGTAAGGTTTGAAGATGCTGGAGTTAACGTGTTGAGGGTCTGAACGGGTTTAAATTTCTATATCCGATATAACGTAAATCTGAGCAATCCAGAAATTTGAAAATATTTGAGGTCACATTCAATCACCTACCACGTGTTAATGGGTGGGGAAGCTAGATGCGGGTGACTCTCATCTAGCCTCACCACCTCCTATTTTTACGTGTCGTACGGTGACGCGTGAGGTGGAAAAAATGGATGAGCCCGGACCTTGATGCGTCATGTTCGGGCAGATTGATACTCGATGGGCACGTGTACTTTTGTCGCTAGAATTGTTTTTCATGGGCACGTGTACTTTTGTCGCTAGAATTGTTTTTCATGGGCACGTGTACTTTTGTCGCTAGAATTGTTTTTCTCTGTGGATCAGAAAAGGTGGTAGAATTGTTTTTCTCTGTGGATCAGAAAAGGTGGTGTTTCAACTAGGGCGGTAAACGAGCCGAACGAGTCGAGCATTGCGTTGTTCAAATTCGGTTCATTTAACTTAGCGAACGAGCCGAGCTTATTCGTTTATTTAAACGAACATATTTATTGTTCAAGCTTGGTTCGTTTAACTCACGAACAACATTAACGAGCCGAACACCTTAAACGAACGGTGCACTTACCGAGTTCGAACAGAAAAAAGGTGTTCAAGCTCTGTTCATTTACCTTTTATCCGAGCCGAGCTCGAGTTCGAACCAAACGGGCCGAATAACCGAATGACTTGGTTCATTTACAGTCCTAGTTTCAACCCACGGGTGGGTTTGACTTGGTTGGTTGGTGTTTCCATGCGGATGAGATCAGAAGAGCCCTTATATGAGACAAAAAAATATAAGGTCTCCACTCACGCGACGCTACATGTACAAAAGAGTTTTTTTTTTTAAAAAAAAGAAAATAAGTAAACAGCGGGTCTTTTGTACATGTGGCGTCGCGTGATTGAAGACCTCATATGAGGCTTCCTCAGATTTCATCCGGTTTCAAAACGTGGTTGATCAAAACTCGCATTGATGTACGATGAATTTGATTTTATTCTGAACTGAGCTTGAACTGAACTTGTCGATATCAATGACATTTGATAGATTTGACATGATTCTGAAGCAAAATCGTTTGGATTGGACCTTATTTTAAACCAAAACTAAGGTGGTGTTTGGTTGGGGGAATGGGAATGAGGGAATGGGTTTGGAGGCCCTCCAAACCCATTCCGGCTGTTTGCTTAGGGTAAATGGGGGAATGGATTTCATTTTGATATCCAACTATTTGGTAATGGATATCGTTTTTTGATATACTAGGTCCTCCTATCTATTAAAATGTGGAAATGGGAATGGGGAGCCGCCGGTCAACGACGCCGGCAACTGCCGCCGGCCCGCCGCCGCCGGCCCGTCGGCCCGCCGCCGCCGGCGACCACTATTCCGAACGGTCACTATTCCCATTACCACTTTAATACCAAACAACTATCACTTTTAACCCTAAACCCATATCCTCCAAACCCATTCCCTATCATACCCATTCCGATTCTAATTCCGATTCCCAAGTGCCAACCAAACGCCACCTAAAATCTTTAACATCAAACGCAGTCCGAGTAAAGTTAGTTTTGGATTTGACTCAAACATAATGTAAAAACATTATCTTATTGTTTTAGATGTTTTGTCTATAGCGGGAATTAGAGGTACTATCTATAGCGGGATATGAGAAGTCGGATGTACGCAATTATATCCATGTGTTAGAAATACATAGGTTGTTTCCGATGACTCATAATCAAAATTGCGTTAAACTGTGTCGATTAACAATCGTGTTGTTTTATTTTATCATATTTTAAAGTCAAACAGGTGTGTCATGTTAGCAAATCCCGAGTAATTAGGGATAGGGAGAAGAATCAGGGACAGAAATCGTGCTAAGAAAAAATAAATAGGATTTATTGTACATAATTGTGATTGATTTATTTCCTTGTATAGATATACGGTTAGTCCTATAAGAATACACAAAGAGTAAACGTGTAATGTCATTGAAGGAAATATACAGTTTCTTTTCAAACATAATTGTGCCTTTGATCTATCTTTGATCTTCCGCCTGTCTGATTACACATGGTATCAGAGCAGGTTGTGATCAAACCTGTTTTTTTATTTATTTTTTTCTACTTGGCTCAGATTCCTGAGTTCATCACTGCCAAGAACATACCTCACATCAAGTGTTGTATCTGCTCTAATCTGCGTCTATTGTAAGGCTCATATTTATACCTTCAGTACCATACCCGTTCTAGTCTAATCATCGTGGTTAGGCTCAGACTTTTGTCATCACTGCCGTATTATACCAATCTCGCCACACCAAGACCAACATAGCCATTGTCCAGCACCATTCCTGTCACCAGAAAAAAAACCATGTCAGAAATACCAGGAATTTCTGAGGGAAACTCTGGAACAACCGAAAATAAGCCAAACTTCCCTGTCAACATTGATTAGTCTGAACAGTTTACCCGTTTCTTGCAACAAAATATGAATCTTACGCCAGCACCAACCACATCCTCCAATTTAGTACTAAAAGTCAAATTAAATAGCACCAACTACACACTGTGGTGTAGATTAATGAAGATGACACTTGGAGGTAGGGGAGGAGCTCCCATATTACTGGAATCCCTCCACCCCCTACCTACGGATGCAAACTACCCAGCATGGGAGCAGCTTGATCAATTAGTCTGCACATGGCTAATTAATAATATTGAAGACAATCTAATAAATAATGTGTCCCAATACTCTACTGCAAAAGCCTTATGGGACGGTTTGGCCGTTACCTACGGATCAGGAGGAGATCCCCTCCAAATCTTTGAGCTTCACAAACAAAGCTATACCATCAAACAGGATAATCGACCCCTTGAAGCTTTGTGAGATCAATTTCAAGGAATCTGGATGTCAATCGATTCCATGGACCTAAATCCCATGGAATCCCAAAAGATATTGCAACCTATGCCAAAAAGGTACAAGAACAGAGGCTTTACCAACTACTCTTAGCAGTTGATGAAAAATATGCAGACACCAAGAAAGAGCTATTGAAGAGAGACCCCAACCCACGGTGGAAACAACGTACAACGAACTCCGCCGTTCAGAAATACAAAGTGGAGTTCTGACCAACAATCCATCAGATCTTCGATCATCATCTGGAGTTGGCCATGGATTAGCAGTTAAAACAACAGAAAACAACAAACAACGACATGCAGGCAGTTCAACCCCCGCTCAGGACCTCCATCACGGCGGGGGGGAGAGGATAAGTCAGTCGAATGTAGCCACTGTAAACGGAAAGGTCACAGCAGGGACAAATGTTTCAAGCTTCATGGGTATCCCGATAGGTGGGACGATTTTAAGAAGAAGGGACAAGCATCCGTCGCCCAGAGCACTGCAGAAGGAAACTCTGGCAACAGAAGGGATTCAGAGGGACAAAATCTCAGAAAACCAGAAGAACATGAGGGAGCTGCCATGGCAGCAGCTGGGAGGGACAAAAATGAAGAAGACGACGGCTGCTCAGGAGGTAGCAGGGGTTAGGGTTGAAAACCCTAACCCTTGCCCGCTTTATTTACCCCGCAATTTGCATCTGCCTCCTTGGAAAATTTTAATTTGCCTGCTCTACCCCCTAACTTACGAAAAAAGCCAGCGCTATCCTGATACTCCCAACAAATGCCACATTAGACCCTCAAGTATCCCCAATTCGCAATACGTCCCTAAATTTTCCTGCAGAGCCAAATTTAACCCTCCCAGCTCAGAAATATCCAGTCAGCACCCAAAGTCTCAATGTCATACAACCCAAGGTATCTCATCCTGGATATTTGATTGCGGTGCTATAGATACGATGACAAACGATTCTTCTGACCTCCTTACACAAACACCACCCACCAAAACGGCTGTTGCCACTGCTAATGGGGCCTCCCTCCCAGTCAAAACTGGAGGCACCATCTCTATTACCCCCGATCTTACGCTTAAAAATTGCCTTTATGTTCCCTCTTTGTCCACCAAATTGTTATATATTAGTCAATTTACCAAGGCTCTTGATTGTATCGTGCTAATGTATCCTAATTTTTGCCTTGTCTAGGACATTCGTACGGGGGGAGATCATTGGGCGTGGTACTGAACGCTAAGGACTGTACTATGTTGATGCGGAGGTGCAACAAGGACAGTCTAATCTTGCCACCGGGACGGCTGAATGACAGGTGTGGTTATGGCACCGCCGACTAGGACACCCTTAATTTGGTTACTTAAAACGCCTTTTTCCAGCTTTATTTACCTCTCAAACTCATAATTTGTGTATGATACCTGCCTCCGGCAAAACAAACTCGGGCTTCATATGCTGTTAATAATACTTGGGTTGATCGTATGTTTTCATTAATTCATTCTGATGTCAAGGTCCCTCAACATATAATACTCTACTTGGCTTCCGTTATTTTGTGATATTTGTTGATGATTTTCTCACATGACTTGGTTATATATCTTGAAACACAAGTCTGAAGTTACTCAAAATTTGTCCATTTCTATCATATGGTTCATACACAGTTCGATACTAAATTAAAACTCTCCGGTCCGACAACGGGGGGGGGGGGATATCTGATGGTACCTTGGCAACATTCTTTCATACTCATGGGATTATTCATCAGACATCGTGTTCTCATACACCAGAACAAAACGGAGTTGCCGAACATAAAAATTGCATCCTTCTTGAAATGACCCGAGCCATGATGTTTGATTCCAATGTCCCGACGAGTTTGTGGCCGGAGGCGGTATCCACTGCCACTTACCTTGTTAATCGCCTTCCCACAAAAATCCTTCACTATAAAACCCCATTCACGTACTTTCCTCTCAACACCCCTTGCCCTCCCTTTACACTCTCCCCCCGAAAGTGTTTGGCTGTACTGTTTTACCCACACTCCTACCAACACGAACCGTACTAAGCTGACCCTTGCCTTGAGACAATGCATCTTTGTAGGCTATGCCACTACACAAAAGGACTATCGATGTTATAACTCTCACTCCTATAAAGTCATATCACCATGAACTGTACCTGTCTTGAGACCCAACTATTATGTACCACCCAATCCAGGATTCAGGGGAGAAACCATCTGAAGGAATCATAAATTGGTCGGTACCCTTCCCACATTTGTCAGACGGCTATTCCAACAGGGCAAGTAGATGGCGCCGACTGCATTGTAGCTCCCAACACTGTACCATATGAGGCGACTGTACTTCCCACCAATAGATCCTCCCGGCAACGAATGAACTGTCCAAGGTAACACATTATGATACAAGCACTATTCAATTTATACCTGGTACTGAGACTAATGTAACATCTGATACTAACCCATGTGACCCTATCTCAGACACAAAACTTTCCCTTGACAACCCAGTTACCCCAGAAATATGTACGGGAACTGATACTTTAGAGGCAGTACGGGTGCTACCACCAAGAGTTAAGCGCGGAATCTCTCCTGAGCGGTACTCACCGGAAAGAACTTCCAAATCTTCCAGGTATCCAGTGAATTCATCTCTGACACGGGTATCTGATCTAGCTAGAGGGTTCTTGTCTCTTTGTGTACGAGCAGGTTCCACGGACAGTCGAACAAGCCCAGTCTCAGTTAGAATGGAGGGAAGCTATGGATGCCGAAATGCGAGCATTAGAAAAGAATCATACCTGGGAAAAGTGCATTCTTCCCTTTGGAAAGAAAGCAATCGGGTGTCGATGAGTCTTTACTATCAAATACAAGGCTGATGGAAGCATTGAAAGACATAAAGCTCGTCTTGTAGCCAAGGGATATACTCAAACCTATGGTATTGATTATTCAGAGACATTCTCTCCAGTGGCTCGAATTGATACTATTAGGGTATTATTTTCTGTTGCAGCGACCCAGAATTGGCTCATTCATCAGTTCGATGTTAAGAATGCGTTCTTGCATGGAGATCTGAGGGAAGAGGTATATGGATCCCCCTCCAGGGTTCTCTTCAGGATTCCAGAAAGGAGAAGTTTGCAGGTTAAGAAAGGCCCTGTACGGACTAAAGCAGTCACCTCGAGCATAGTTTGGCAGGTTCACTGAAGTCATGAAGCAAGATGGTTATCGTCAGAGTAATGCGGATCACACACTGTTTGTGAAAAGGAGAAAAGAATTAGTGACGTGCTTAATTATATATGTGGACGATATGATGATCACTGGAGATGATCGTGAGGAGATTGCTCGTCTTCGGAAGAATCTTTTTACTAAATTCGAAATAAAGGATCTCGGGGGACTAAAGTATTTTCTGGGATTGAAGTCCTAAGGTCAAAAGCTGGAATCTATATCTCACGGAGGAAGTACATCTTGGATCTCCTGACCGAGGTTGGAATGCTCGATTGTAAACCAAGCGATACGCCAATGGTGGTGAATCATAAGTTACAAATTGATCAAGAAGGAATATCTACAGACACAGGGTAGTACCAACGTCTCGTTGGAAAGCTCATCTATCTATCTCACACTCGGTCCGACATTGCTTATGCAGTAAGTGTAGTTAGTCAATTTATGCACCGTCCTCAAAAACAGCATATGGATGCCGTCATGAGAATTTTAACGTATCTAAAAGGCACACTAGGCAAAGGAATTGTGTTCCGAAACAATGGCAACTTAGACATTAAGGCGTATACTGACGCAGATTGGGCAGGGAGTCTAGTAGATCGAAAGTCTACTTCAGGGTATTTGTGCTTGTAGGAGGAAATCTTGTAACCTGGAGAAGCAAGAAACAGAAGGTTGTTGCTCTGTCCAATGCCGAGGCTGAGTTCCGGGGAATTGCAAAAGGAATCACTGAGGTGTATGGGTTCAGAAGTTGCAAAGCTGATATCGGATTAGCCTTCAGGTTACCAACACCGCTTCTGTGTGATAATAAGGCTTCTATCAGTATTTCTGAAAATCCTGTACAACATGATCGGACCAAACATATAGAGATTGATAGACATTTTATCAAGGAGAAGTTGGAAGCGGGCATTGTTAGTCTACCATTTGTGAGATCAGAAGATCAACTGGCAGATGTGTTAACCAAAGCAGTCAATGGAAGGGCGTTTGAAGATATCTTGTGCAAGTTGAATGTTGTTGACCCCACAATTCAACTTGAGGGGGGAGTGTTAGCAAATCCCGAGTAATTAGGGATAGGGAGAGAATCAGGGACAGAAATCGTGCTAAGAAAATAAATAGGATTTATTGTACATAATTGTGATTGATTTATTTCCTTGTATAGATATACGGTTAGTCCTATAAGAATACACAAAGAGTAAACGTGTAATGTCATTGAAGGAAATATACAGTTTCTTTTCAAACATAATTGTGTCTTTGATCTATCTTTGATCTTCTGCCTGTCTGATTACACATGTCCTTGACTTCATGGCAAATAGAAATATAACTGGAGTAGAATACGTGAATGTTAAATGCGGTCCTGTAAATATCGTCCGAGTAATGTCGGTAAATATCGTCTGCGAATATCACAATTCGGTGAATATCGTGTGTGAGTTAATGTCCGGCGGATTCTGCCGGAGATTGTCGGTCTAGTTGCAATTACATGATGTATAGTTAGTTTATTTGTTTTCTAACGAGTCGATATTGAATGTGTAGATTGTTTATTTGTTTAAGGGTTAAACTACAAGAATTAAAGAATTAAATGCCTAATTATATTGTTCTGGTATTTCGTTTTGATTTATTTTTTATAAAGAGTAACATCTCTTCTTTTACTATGAATTCATCAGGGAAAAATAATAATTAAGAGAACTACAAAGGGCGGACATGTAGCGTACTTGCACAATTATTGAATCTATTTGATTTTGGGATTGAAATATATAAACACTGTCAGGAAAATGAAAGAAAGGATTTTCGCTTTTGTATTTCTTTTACGGACAGGTATTCACCGTTTACTTCAGGAAATAAGTATCGGACTGCATAAGTTTATTAGTCCGCCTAATACAAAGGAGTGGTATAATCTTCGGGAAAATTGGTTTTTGACAGTCATAATAGGTAATGGAATTAATATGAGTTTGATAAGTAGTTATGCAAACTATTTCTGTTTGTTATACAAACGAATATTAGTGTGAAAATTAGTAAGATTTTGACGTCTTCATGAAGCCTGTTGACTCTCCCGGTTCAAGTTGCTGTGTTCTAAGGTCAATCTTGTTACTGTCTTTCAGCTGTCCAGCTTGCGGGGGTCGATTAAAGAAGAAATCAATCTCGCCGTTGGTGAACACTCTTCAGACCAATTTTCGCTATGCGTCAAGGACACATCTTTCGATGACTTTGGAATATGATGTAATAAAATAAAATGACTTACTAAATTAGTTGCGTTTCACAATCTTATACTGTGAAGTATCAATTGATCGAAACAGCTTGATGCAATTTTCATTATAGGTCATCGTCAAACAACCTCTTTGTGTTTCTAATATATGTGTATGGTTGCCATACATCCGATACCCCATACCTCGTCATAGGCGGGAGTCTCTAAGACAATGAGGTAATGTTTTTGTAACTGCATACATCCGAGCCTCCATACCTCGTCATAGACGGGAGGGCAATGAGGTAATGTTGTTCTAATGTTGATTTACGCACATGTCAGCATTGAGCTGTAGGAATGGTGTGATGTGACAACTGTAATTTTGATTTGATGACACTACAACAAGCAGTTATAATTAGAACTTCCTTCAACGAGCCGTGAGTCGACCCGTCTCGCGTAAGCAATACTGCACTTTGACAAAACTTGAAGATGTGGAATCATAATCTTTCCTTTCGGGGCAGGGGTGGATATGAATTGATGTCATTATAGTTAAAAGATGAAATCATATGGGAAAATTGATGAAAAGTCAACCTGAAGCGTAATCTTGATCTAATACGTTGGTCAAAGGTATTGAGCTTGTATCCTGTCACGATTTTCTTCCCACCACAGCTTCGCGTTCGTCTCTCCAAACATTTCACGGCTGCAAAAGATATCAAGTTGTGAATTTCACAGTTGATCATAGAATGACTTCAAGAAACATTTACTCCGTCTGTCCCAAAAATATTGTCTTACGCATTGACAAGGGAAGTGTTAGTTACCTGAATCTGACGCGACGCAGCTCCCTAGTTCCATCAGCTAATTGTCTAATTGTAATGTATACTCCAGGCTGATCTTCTTCAATCCATTCTGAGTCAAAATCACTAGCATTACTTATGGAAGCTGATGCTTCGTCTCGAGACGAAGTGGTCATTCTTGATGGATCCATTGCTGACATCTCACCCTTTGGTCCTCCACGCGATCCTGCACCATAATGTTGGTGCTTGGTTGTTGTAGAGATTCAGATGGGAAATAATTCTGGAAGCCAGAAGGTTTAGAAGTTCTTGGTGTCCAGTCTCTGTTTATTGATGGAGTCATCATGAGACTTTCCCTGGCAGATCCCAGCCTAGAGTATGATGAATCCCTCTGCATTCAAAAAACAAATTTTAAATAATAATTAGTATCAAATTGACAATACAAGTAGATATGTATATACAGGTGTAGGGATGTAAAATCAAACAGTTTTCTCAAGTGAAAAACGAAAAAGCGTTACCCCAGCCTCAGATCTCAAGGGTGTGTTTGGATCTTGCTGATTAAATCTTTGAACATTGTAGAGCTCCATGATTCTGTCATAATTTTCGCCCCACCATCTCTGTGCTTCCCATTTATTGAACATCTCCCCGGCTTCATGTTTGAAACATACAAGTATATGAGTGTTGCCCATGATAAAACTTTGTTTCAGAAAGAAATGTTCTATGAAGAAATGCCATGGATGTGGCGGATACCTTTGAAATAAAAATGTCCAGTAAGAAACTCATGCATGAACTGTAGATAAGAAATTCATAATACTTATGTTCACACTGAGATATTATATTCTCAATTGTTTTAACTTTTTCTTTGGGTAAAATGTATAGAAGTGTTGGTATGCATCCATAGTTTGTTCTGTCATCAGAACCTTGGCTCTCATGAAGGTGTTATACACACATCGATGCTCTGAGCTTGTGAACACCTTAGTGCTGAGGAAATTCACTCATGAAGCTGATTTACAGGCGAGCTTTGACTGGTTCTTTTGCATTTTTCAAAATCTCCTGTCCAACTTTGTCAGAGCTTTATGACTGTTTGGCATGCTAATCAGTCGTTCCCCAGCCCTAGAGCAGATAGTGTTCCAATAGGGTCAAGCAACCAGCCCAAAGTTGTGAATTCATCGACAAAAACTGGGTTTTTAGGCCACTCTTTCTGTATAGAATTAGCTCTCCCCTTCAGCTAATGATCTTCGTTAGCATGGGACTTGACCATGGGCGGATGAGATCAGAGGATGCCTCATATGAGGTAAAATATGAGGACTCCAATCACGCGACGCCACGTGTACAAAAAAAGCCCGTTGCTTACTTTTTTCTTTTAAAAAAGGTTGTTTTATACACGTGGCGTCGCGTGATTGGAGGCCTCATATTTTGACTCATATGAAGCCTCCTCTGATCTCATCAGGACCACGGGACTGATAGCATCAAAGATTTTGGCAAAAAGTTTTTATATTTTGCAGTCTCAGATGTTGCATAAGTCTCATACATGCCTAATTTAGGAATTAAGTGTTTTGACTCACCACTGATACCCTCCTTGCTAGGTCAAGAGCATGAAACTATATCGCTGACTGTACCTGAAATTCCATAGTTGCTTGAATGCATCTTAGTCTTGGTTAGTTGGTATTAATGACATGCTTCTAGGCACTTCAACATTATTAGCCTAGACTTGGGTAATCTCAAATTTGAGGCACTTGATGAAAATCCGATTTTCTAAATTAACAATATGTATAATTACTTTCCATTTAATCATTAATACAAAGGCTTGGGTGCATTAGATGTCAGAGTGAGGAGAGACAACCATTATATGAAACACATGATATATGGATCATCAGCACATGGTATTGCTGATACCAACTATAATTCAAATATCACAATCATCATTAATGGAACATGTAATGCTTCTATGGTTGTCCACCAGGTTGGACACGAAACATGGGACCTGATTTATGTTAGAAATGCACCAATACGCCCAACTTAAAGGAAATTAGATGGCTTAAAGCCATTTGAATCGAATAGAAACAGACCGACAGATTACGACACCTATTTTTCTTGACAACTTTGAAGTGCCTATCAGGAACAGATTTAGTGAGACAGGATTTCCCTTGCCTATGTCCCCTCTGAAGTTTGGCTGAAAGCCTAAAGAACAATGATAGTCTACTGGTAAGTGACAAGGTGATTGGGGCTAAAGAACTCCGACGTCCCGAGTTCGAATCCGTGTAGAGGCAATACTTTGTTGAAATATTACAAGGGTTGCTTTCTGGGCTTCTGAATCTCGTGTGTCCTCTCCCTTGTAGGGCTGCTAGTAGAGCACATCCCTCGATTTACATCCTACCTGGCTAAGAGGCCTCTGGTACAGGTGGGGGAGAACCCACTCCCTTAACAAGAAAATTACTTATCTTGGAGCAAAAGCCTGGCCCTGAGGGGCCACCGTAGGGCTGTTAGTAAAGCAGATCCCTCGATTTACATCTTACCTGGCTAAGAGGAGGCCTCTAGTACAGGTGAGGGGAGAACCCACTCCCTTAACAAAGAAAATTACTTATCTTGGAGCAAAAGCCTGGCCCTGAGGGGCCACCGTAGGGCTGCTAGTAGAGCACATCCCTCGATTTACATCCTACATGTCTAAGAGGTCTCTGGTACAGGTGGGGAGAGAACTCACTCCCTTAACAAAGAAAATTACTTATCTTGGAGCAAAGTCTTGCTCTGAGGGGCCACCGTCTCAGCCCAAATGATCATTGTGGAGGATGTAAACCATGAGCTCAGTAGCCTCCTAGGTTGAGGAAGGTCATACACAAGGAGCACACACAAGATGTCCAATGCAAACTAGACATTTGGCCTAAGCGTCCCTGGAATTGAACCATGTACCTCTTGGAACAACTCTCAACCCGAGTACCAACCAGCACAAGAAAATTATTAATCTATATCTACATTGTCTTGTTATAGTAGGCAAGGTAACATACACGAGAACTAAACTCTCCTTTTGAGACATCCTAAAAAAGGAATGCTAGACCAACAAACCAGGACGAAAGTAGTACCAAAGAAGAGTAATGTCCTATGATCACGCCACATTAGATTTTCTCGACCTCTACATAGCCATTGTTTCCATCTAGTAATTGGTAAGAAACTTCATGTCTACCAAAAAAAAAAAGATGGTCACTGAAACATGTTTGTATTAGGAGATACCTGAACCGAATTCTCTTCATATCGTTTCCACCGTTAGGAAGAGTAACAAATGTAATGTGAACTCCAGGCTCCACTTGTGCCATCCATTCTTTGGGCTCATTCTCATCTTCTGCCTCCACTTCACTTGGCCTTGATGATATGGAGTCTAGCCGACCAGGTGACATGTTGCCACCAAAAAGTCCAGCCATTTTCAAGTCTTTACGAGCGCCGGTTCTTGTGAAGTCCCAAGCTGGTGTGGAACTTGAGCTTCCAGGTTGCATGTGAGTGTATGATACTCCCTCGGAAATTGCATCAAAATCTGCATAAGGCCATTGTCCTCTCTTGTAGCCTCTTGGTGTGCTGACCTTGCCTTGCTTAGAGGTACCGGAAACTTTCAATGCCATGTCCTTAATCTGTAACAGAATACTATAGTTAGATAGGATCTACACTTACTAATCCATTAAATAGTATTTAATGCTTATATAGTATATAGTGAGAATCTTCAAAATGCCACTGGAACAATTGCATCGATGTTGGTCCATTTCAAACTTTCAATATACAACAATAGTCATACCGAGTATATCTCAACGACAGCAAAAGTTATGGCTGAGGTCTGAGGAGGGTGAGAGGCAGACAAATAATACTTTCATCCCAAGGGATAAAAGTTTGCTTCCAATGAGACCCGGCCTCTATATTTATCTGCATAGATAACACAATAATAGGAATATGTACTAATGAAGGGATTTCAAACTTTCAATATAATGATTCTAATTAGTGTCATTGTATAATATCATTCCATGGAATGAATGACGCTATTTCTTTAACTTTGAAATATGATGGAATAAAGCAAAATGACTTACTAAATTGGTTGCGCTTCTTATATTGTGAAGTAACAGTTGATTGACACAGCTTGCCGCAATTTTCATTATGGGTCATCAGAAAACAACCTCTGTGTGTTTCTAACAGATCGGTATAGTTGCGTGCATCAGACTCCTACATACTCCACTATAGACTGGAGCCTCTAAAACAATGGGTAATGTTGTTGTATAATATCATTCCACTAGATGGATTCAAGAAGTCGGGTGCTTTCACCAACTGAATGGTTCAACCAGTCTTCAAGACTAACGAATCACAAGATTAGACGGTTCAAAAGCAGTAACAATAATACTTCTCAAGACGAAACTTACAAAAATGTGTTCAAGAAAGGCCGTTATTTTCTCATAGAGCTCAAGTGTTTTGAATTAAAATATAATTGCAAAACTATATGGGGGCAAAAGATGACATCTCTCACTCCGGGGTTTCTACTGTTCCAGCTCTGAGGAACATGTGTGGAGGATGCAAATCAGGAGCCAGCGTTCTTCTAGATTGGGTGAGATCTTACGCAGTGACTCACACAAGATGTCTCCCTGCAAACCAGGTCTTCGGTTTAGCAGCAGAGGAACACCCACACTGTGCGTGTCTCTGAAGATCTCTTGAATCAAATAAAAACCCCAATAACAAATGACTATGTATTGGGGGCAATTGCAAAACTATATGGGGAGTGCCAAAGTGTAACATAGATGACTGAAAAGTAGAGGTAATTCAGCAGCATCAGTGAAAGCAGAAAAGTCAGTTTGTCTTAAGCCTGTCACTGATCAGCACCGTTCAAATCATATCCCAGATAGATTTTCACATTAATATTCATTTGGTCCCATCATATGCAGATGATATTCAGTCTGATTCACTGCTTTGTCTAAGCGGGTCCCAGTGTCATTACATAGTCAATCTTCATAGTTAATATAGAAGCGATCGGGATCACCTGACCCCTTCTCCGTGACCGCCTACGTGACCGCCCGCCAAGTGACAACAGGGGGAGTGATGAGGTTGGGTGCAGGTGACCTCCACCCAGCCTCACCATCCCCCATGCTGCCACGTGGCAGGGGGTCGCGAAAAGGGTGAGTCATTCGGCGGTCAGGGGATCCTTTCCCAGATAGAAGCCACTTAGAAAAGCCCAATTAGGGCAGTGGTTTACTTGGATCATAAAGTAAAATCCCTCATCTTATCGCATCCACCGTTTCAGTCCCAAAGAACATGTATGAAGAATGCAAATCAGGAGCCCAACGACCTCCTAGATTGAATGAGATCTTACGCAGTGACCCACACAAGGTGTCTCCCACAAACTAGATCTTCGGCCTATCAGCAGGGGAATACTCACACTGTGCGTATCCCTGGAATCGAACTCTTAACCTCTTTAAGTAAATTCCAATCAAAGTACCAATTGTACCATGCCCTGAGTGTTAGGCCAAATAAATAGCGGAAGCATAAAAGTTTACCTCCGGCCATTGTCGTTTGTAGAAGCCTTCTGCGTGTTGATGTAGTGCTTAGGGTAGTCTTCTAGCCTTGTTCCTCTTGGCTTGAATGAGATGGTTTGATGGACAACCATAGGCTCTTATTTATAGGCTAGGCTAGGGACCCCCCTAATCATGTCTTGATTAGAGTTCGTACCATCACAAACTCTACTGTATGGTGATAATCCCTTACCACCAAGGAGTTGTAGTCAAATACAAGTCTAGGAGATAAGATGACATGGTGATCCACACTATATGTGATTTAAATTAATAAATCACGGGATAAATCTTAAAGATAAACATTACGTCTAATATTTATCCAACATTCTCCCACTTGGATCAAATGTCAACACTAGACAACGCTACACAAGTGACTAAGTAACTTGGCCAAAACAAAATGTCACTCGAACAACTTGACTACCTCGATCGAAAATATAACACATACGAATCAAGGCGGTTGCGCTCTTAGATTAAACAACGAGCACTCCCTTCCAAGTATTACCATGCATTATACAAACAATCAAACAAAATGAACGACTTATTATAAATCATCTCAATGGGTCCTCGTGTATGGATCAAACAGATCCTAACTTAGATTGCGCAAATAAAATAAACAAATGTCAAACGAATGTCTAGACAATAAGATCAAAAAATACAAAATCAAGGAGAACCACGTAGTCCATATTGGCAACATGATCCCCAAATACTTGTATCGGTAAACCTTTCGTCATGGGATCAGCCAACATTGACTCCGTACTTATGTGTTCAATCTTTACATCTCTCTTGCTAATATGATCTCTTGACCTTCAGATAATTTATGTCGATATGCTTGCTGCGACTCCCACTCTTATTGTTTTTCGCAAAGAACACTGCCGCTTTGTTATCGCAGAAAATCTTAATTGGTCTCTCAACACTATCGACAACTTTAAGACCACTGATGAAGTATTTCATCCAAAGAGCCTGTGAAGTAGCTTCATAGCACGCAATAAACTCAGCCTCCATAGTGGACGAAGCAATAATGGTTTGCTTCTTACTTCTCCAAGATACTGCTCCTCCAGCAAGAAGAAAAATGTATCCAGAAGTAGACTTGCTTGTATCCACACAGCCTGAGTAATCAGAATTAGAATATCCCAAAACCTCCAGAATCTCTGATCGTCTGTATGTCAACTTGTATTCTTTGGTTCCTTGTAAGTATCTTAAGACCCTCTTCGCGGCTTGCCAATGAGCAATACCAGGGTCACTCAAATATCTGCTAAGTACTCCGACTGCAAATGAGAGATCCGGTCTGGTACAGACCAGTGCATACATAAGACTCCCAATGAGTGATGCGTATGGCTTGTCTTTCATCTCATCTTTCTCTAATGCATTCTTCGGACACTGGTCTAAGCTGAACTTGTCTCCTTTAGCTACAGGTGCCGCCGTGGGCTTACACTTTTGCATGCCAAATTTCTCAAGTACTTTGTTAATGTAGGCTTTCTGAGAGAGACCAAGTATTTTACTTGCTCTATCTCTGTGAATCTCTATGCCAAGGACATAAGAAGCTTCACCCATATCCTTCATATCAAAGTTCAAAGTGAGAAATTGTTTAGTCTCACATAATAACCCAAGATCACTGCTTGCCAGGAGAATATCATCCACATATAGGACCAGAAAGATATACTTGCTCCCACTCAACTTGAGATATATACATTGATCAACAATGTTCTCAACAAAACCGAATGAAGAGACTACCTCATGAAACCTAAGGTTCCATTGACGTGAAGCTTGTTTAAGCTCATATATGGATCTATTCAATTTGCAAACTAATTGATCATTCTTGGAATCAACAAAGCCTTCTGGTTGACGCATGTATACCTCTTCATCAAGAACCCCATTAAGGAATGCTGTTTTCACGTCCATTTGATGTAACTCGAGGTCAAAATGAGCTACTAATGCCATGATGATGCGAAATGAATCCTTTTTTGAAACTGGAGAGAAGGTTTCATGGTAATCAATGCCTTCTTTTTGAGTGAATCCTTTGGCCACAAGTCTAGCTTTATATCGTTCGATATTACCAACTGAGTCTCTCTTGGTCTTAAAGACCCATTTGCATCCCACCATAGAGGCTCGGGTTGGTAATGGAACGAGTTCCCAGACCTTGTTTTTAGCCATTGATTACATTTCTTCTTTCATGGCATTGAACCATTGTGACGATTTGTCACTTTTCATGGCTTCTGAAAACGACATAGGGTCATGACATGTTCCAATGTCATAATCAGATTCTTGAAGGTATACTATGTAGTCATCAGGAATTGCTGATTTTCTAGTTCGTATGGATCTTCTCACTCCCACTGGTTCAGTAGGCGTGGGAATAATGGTCTCAATGGGTTCTTGATGCGATTCAACAATTTGAGGTTGTACAGTTTGAGGCTCTTCAACGTGTTGAATAGCATCCAAATTGTCTTTATGTAGGGGCACTGGTATGTCCCTAACTTCCTCAAATCTAAATTCACGATTTGAATCACTCCCACTGACTTCATGATCCTCTAGAAACTTAGCATTTCTTGCTTCAACCAGATATGGAGAGTGTGATGGACAGTAAAATCTGTATCCTTTTGAGTTTAGAGCATATCCAATGAAATAACCGCTCTTAGTTCTTTCATCCAGTTTCTTAATGCTAGGGTTGTACACCTTAACTTCAACTGGACAACCCCCAACGTGTAAATGTCTTAAGCTGGGTTTCCAACCATTCCACAACTCAAAAGGAGTGGTTGGGACAGCCTTTGATAGCACCCTGTTTAAGACGTACACCGCGGTTTTGAGAGCCTCACTCCAAAAGGATACAGGCAAATTCGTAGTGCTAATCATACTCCTAACCATGTCCATAAGCGTTCGATTCCTTCTTTCAGCAACACCATTCTGTTGTGGTGAGCCAGGCATGGTGTATTGTCCAACAATACCCTCCTTCCGAAGGAACTCAGCGAATGGACCAATCATTTGACCCTTTTCTGTGTAACGCCCATAATATTCACCGCCTCTATCGGATCGGACAATTTTAATTGTCTTTCCTTTTGTTTCTCTACTTCCAATTTGAAGATTTTGAACGCATCAAGTGCTTCAGATTTATCAAATAGGAGATAAAGATACATGAATCTTGAATAATCATCTATGAATGAAATAAAATATTTCTGACCATTCAAGCACGGAATATGAAACGGACCACAGAGGTCTGTGTGTATAATTTCAAGAAGTTGTGAACTCCTTTTGGCACCCTTAACGGTCTTGTTGGTTTGCTTTCCCTTTATGCATTCCACGCAAGTACCAAAATCAGTGAAGTCCAGAGTTTGTAAAACTCCTTCATTCACTAATCTTTTCATTCGATCAATTGAGATGTGTCCCAATCGTTTGTGCCAAAGTCTTGATGAGTTTTCGTTGATAATACATCGTTTTGTTGCAGTTTCTGTCAAAAGAGTGTACTCATACATGGGATCCAACTCAAGTTGAAATAAAAAAACCAATCAATTTCGCACAACCAACAATTTTATTGCCTAATGAAAGATTCATCACATTCAAATGAGTGTTTGAATCAAAACCTAAAATTGAAAGTCTTGAAAGCGAAATCAAATTTCTAGAAAAAGACGGTACATAAAAAGTGTTTTCTAAATCTAACTGAAAACCAGTCTTCAAAATGAGTCTATAGGATCCCACTCCTTCTACAGTTGAGCCCATCCGGTTTCCAGAATAGATGTTCCGCTCAGTTTCCTTTGGCTTCCTCAGGTTTAGAAAGCCCTGCAAGGTTTTCGATATGTGAATTGTAGAACCACAATCAATCCACCATGTGTTATCAGAAACTTCAGTAAAATTAGATTCATGACACACAAATGAAAAATTACCTTTCCTTTCCAGCCATCCCTTGTATTTCAGGCAGTCTTTCTTCCAGTGTCCCTTTTTCTTGCAAAACCGGCATCTGTCTTTATTGCCAGTTTTCTTCTTAATGACACCCTTGCCTTTTAGTGCATTTGTCTTAGAATGAGTCGTAAAATGCACAGTCTCAATCGACTCATTTTTCATCCTCTCCTCCTCTTGCACACACATGGTCAGAAGTTCATTAATTGACCAATTTTCCTTATGTGTGTTGTAAGAGATCTTAAATGGACCAAAGTCCGGTGAAAGAGAGTTGAGTACAAAGTGCACAAGGAATGAGTCGGAAATTTCAACTTTAAGAGAGTTTAGTTTAGCAAGCAATGTCCCTCATCTCCATGATGTGCTCACGCACACCACGGCTTCTGTCATGGGTCATGTTCGAGAGTCTTTTCATTAAAGTGTTGGCCACAGCCTTATCCGAACTTACGAATTGCTCATCGACAGCCTTCATGTAATCTTTGACATTTTCCAATTTAGGGATAGAACCTCTAATGCTTGGACTTATGCGGGTCTTGATGAGCATCATGCTCAAGCGATTAGATCGCTCCCACTTCTCATAATTAGACACTTCCAAAGGCGTACTCGAATCCGTGGGTTTTGGTGGTTCATCCACACGGAGCGCCAGGTCTAAGTCCATGCACCCTAACGTCAAAAGGATCACTTCTTTCCATTCAGCGTAATTGTCACCAGTTAAGATCGGAGTTTTAGCAGAATCAAACATACTAACGGTGGGAACTGCATAACCAAAGAAACATACAATCATGCTATGTACTTCATGTAATATAAAATTAATATATTCCAACCTTCCTGTGGGTAGAGGTTGCACTCATGCATAGAATATACTTAAACGATATGAAAATTAAACAACCAAAATATTTCCATACCTGTGGGCATAGGAAATGTATATGTTTAATTTTCTTGATCAATAAAATAATCAATTCCCTGTGGGGCAAATTGATTACCTTATTAATCAAAACCATATGTTTGATGACATTTTATTTTCATTATACCGTATAATTTTAAGATGCTGTGGCTAATCTTAAAATTAAGAAAATAATTCTTTATATGTCACCAACTTCAAAACGCTTTATATGACATCAACAAAAGATGAAATCATAATGAAAATGTGAAGTGAACCGATTCGGCAATACCCCAGGAAAGATCATGAATCAATTTCCTAGACAGGTATTACCATTCCACGTAAAGTCCCAGGCCGTGTGGTGGGGTCACAACGGTCCCGCTTAAGTACCGACTTTCTAGACAGAAATTACGTGTACGGTGTATTTATCACACTTTCAATAGTTCACTCCTTGTATTTGCCACACTGTTTTATCAAATAGATAAATAATCAGAGTTTATAATAAACAAAGTTAATTTATAAGCGTACAAATACAGATAAGTGTGGTCATATAAAAAAAGGATTTAAGTAGGTAAAAATATACCATTTGATATTAATATCCCGCATATCACCTTTTCTCGGAACAAACTTTGCACAGTACTCGGATTTTTATCATTAAAGTTCTTACCTTGGTAATCAAGGTTTACGATATTCAAGTCAATATCTTAAAAGTTGTGCCGACACTAATTCTAATCCTCCAAAGAATAAAGAAATATCACAAGTAAAGAACTATACCGCCAAGAAATTCTAAGTTGGCTTAATTAACAATAACAGTTAAAGTCAAAATATGGTCATCAAATTTCTGAAAGCAAGATTTGTCATCTGTCACTGGGTTAAGGAAACTCTGTTAACAGATAACGTCTACCAATTTACACTACATAGAACAAAGAAGTGTATGCAATTCAACCTCTTCCCATAAAAATTCCAGGCATCATCAAGTGACACAAAATTCAGATAATTATTGAATTGACGCCCATCTTTAAGGTCATAAATTTTACCATTTAACAATGAAAGTGGCAGGGAAGAAAGCAGAAGAATGTAAATCCTCAATGTTTATGTTCTCAAATGGATGAAAAACAATAAACTTTCACATTGAATTTTCGGATGCAAAGATTTGGAACAGATTTGCAGAACTATTCTCTATTTTGGTTTCTATCAATACCGAGTTAAATATCTTTACCTCCAAGATGAAAGCTCCGAGCATATTCAGCATATAATTGCAAAATTAATAGGCCACCAGAATTAACGTGTATTATGCACATCAGAAGAACTTGATGAGTGCACAATTCGAATGCAATCGACGAAATGCAGCAGAAACAGAGTGCAATTGTATGCAGCCATTCAAGCAGAATAATATTGCACACAATTGTGAATAATGAAGGCCTCGAAAACTATAATTCCGTAACCTTTGAACGATTGAATTGTATTAAAGGATACGAAAAAAAGTTTTCCGAATACAAACGATATGGTCAGAGGTGGCTCTGATACCGATTGTTAGGCCAAAATAAATAGCGGAAGCATAAAAGTTACCTCCGGCCATTGTCGTTTGTAGAAGCCTTCTGCGTGTTGATGTAGTGCTTAGGGTAGTCTTCTAGCCTTGTTCCTCTTGGCTTGAATGAGATGGTTTGATGGACAACCATAGGCTCTTATTTATAGGCTAGGCTAGGGACCCCCTAATCCTGTCTTGATTAGAGTTCGTACCATCACAAACTCTACTGTATGGTGATAATCCCTTACCACCAAGGAGTTGTAGTCAAATACAAGTCTAGGAGATAAGATGACATGGTGATCCACACTATATGTGATTTAAATTAATAAATCACGGGATAAATCTTAAAGATAAACATTACGTCTAATATTTATCCAACACTGAGGACATGGCAGTCGTTTACTTGTTCTATTATTTTCAGGTACGTGTTTTAGATGTCTGAAAATACTCTCGATTTTTTTTATAACTATGTTTAGTTCTAAATATGATAAAGAATTAACAGCAAGCAAATAAGAAATTAATGATAAAATACAGATTAGTAATAGTTTTAGTGATCACATATGTATTAAATGACTTCTGAATAATTAATCCTTAATTTTTGACTTCATCTTCAAGAAAGTTTATTATTTATAAGAAGAAGAAAAAAGAAAAAGACGATATGAATGGACAGGATTTAAATGGTGGGCCACATGCAGACACTTGCCTGGATCTTTTACAAATATGTTGTCTTTTGTCAACATTCCACCTGGGATAGTGATGTTGAGGGGTTTAGATCTCCTAACCCTCACTTTCCTCATCCCTTTTGTGACCGCGCGACACGTGACAACAAGGAGAGGTGGTGAGGCTAGATGAGGGTCACCCGCATCTAGCCTCACCACCCTTCTTGCTGCCACGTGTCGCGCGGTCACGCGTCACCGCACCCTCTTTGCGGTGAGAGGATCCTATCCCGATTTTGTGGAGACTGAATGCACAATGAGAGTAATTTCTGCTATTCTTTCTTAAAGTTCAGAATTATGTAATTTTATGAATAAAAGTGTAATGTGAGTACAATAAAATAAAAAATTTAAAAAAACTTATACAGAGTATACTTCTAATGTGGGATTCTAACAAAACTACGTAGCTTTATATATTACACAAAAAAGACGAGGTATCACTCTAGAAAAACTATCATCTCGATTTTGTATGCATATGTATGACGATCCCTCTGGGAAAACATTCGCGTAAAAACACAGGACACAAGTTTGCTAAATTGATCATCTAATTATTTTACGTAGGCTATCCAAATTTGATCTAAATCATAGTATATAATATTGTGTCAGAATCTTAATTTGATCTAAATCATAGTATATAATATTGTGTCAGAATCTTCTATATTATGATTGAACTTGCGAGGGAGGTGATGATTGCATCATGGAAATCAGTCCACGACAAAAGTACATGGCTCTCTAGTCATTGAGGAAGATATATTACATGCCGGAGTATACTGAAAATAAATAATCCAAATAATTTATCTTTCCGACTTTGATTTTGAAAATCTTTGTCAAGCCAGGTTTGCAAGACAGAGGAATCAACCGGGACCCGAGATGTCAGTCAATACAGATCAGGAATAATATAACAACAATATTACCCTATTACTTTAGAGTCTTCTGTCTATAGCAGGATATGGAGGTCGGATGCAGAGGTTGTTTCTCGATGACCCATAATGAAAATTGCATCAAGCTGTGTCAATCAACTGCTAATTCATAATATAAAAGCGCAGCTAATTTAGTAAATCATTTTATTTTATTACGTCATATTCCAAATTCAAAAAAAAATGCGTCATTAACTTCATTAGAAATACAAAATAGTACAGATCAGGAAATAAGGTTGTTATTTTTACCCTTTTTGGTGGTGATTAGTCAATGCATAAAGTATAAAATAGTAGTAATGTTTTCCTTATTTGAATCAAGAGGCGAGATTTTCATTAGGATGTCTTCGTACTCATAAGTTGACGTGTTTACATTGTATAATAATTTCTCAGGTTTTATTACACATCTATAACTTAGTTATAATGTTTTTAACACAATTTATGCCAACATTCATTACAAATTTCTAATTTTTACTGTGCGTCTACAACTTAGTTTTATTAAACTTATAATAGAATTGATGATTGACATTTACTTGGTAATAGAAATGTATGAGAGACCAAAAGAACTCACATCATATTTACTCCTCTATATCGTCGAGACTTAGACACATAAATTATTAAACCCAAAATGTTTAGCCACAAGTGTGAAACCATATTAAAAAATGTGTAGTACATATGCAGACATGAACTTTTACATGCGAATACGTTATGTTATAAAAATTGATGATAGTAGAAAGGATAAATGGATTAATACAAGTTCCAATAACAAATCTGATATGCTAAAGAAAAAGGTACCATGTCCATAAACTAATCGGTCAAGCTGACAAAAAGAGAAATCTAAGAAATTGTTTACTCTTGTTGAATGTGATCAAATTAATTTATATTATGATGAATCATGTCATTACAAGATCTTACAACAACATTACTCATTGTCTTATATGCTCTCGCTTATAGCAGGGTATGTGGGGTCGGATGTATGCAACTATACTCATGTGTTAGGAACAGATAGATGTTGTTTTCCGATGACCCATAATGAAAATTGTGTATCGATCAACTGCTACTTCACAATATAAGAAGCGCATCCAATTTAGTAAGTCATTTTGCTTTATTCCATCACATTCTAAAGTCAAAGAAAAATGTGTCACTCACTACATTGAAAATAAAAAGTTGTCATTACAAGATCATACAACAACAACAAGCATACCCAGTATATCCCAACGACAGCAAAAGCTATCGTTAGGGTCTGGGGGGTAAACGGCAGACAAACAATACCTCCATTTTAAAGGATGAAAAGTTTGATTCTAATGAGACCCGGCTCTATATTGTCATTATGAGATCATGAGGGTGGCAAATTGCCAAATCCTAAGAATGATTGTTCAAAACTTCGAAACAAAGAAAAGTGCAGGGAAAAAAAAAAGGAATGGAAACATGTAGGGACCAAAGTTTGGACACTTGATCCAAGGCATAGGATGACCATTTCCCCATCAAAGTTATTCGTTCTCTTAAGGGCCATCTTGCACCCTACCCAACAAAGGCTTCAAAAGCTCAATTACATGTGAACTAGACAAACCCTTTTCCCCTTCACTCCTCATCACACCATGGATCAAAGGTTTGCCTTTCCCAATGTTAAAAAACATTTTTCAATTACGAATAGGAAAAAATAAACATAAAATGTTTGGTAGTCTAGGACCACGATATGTGTAAGATCAAAAAATATATATATGTTTTAGTGAAGGCATAATAGAAAAGTCATATATTTATCTAAAAAAACAGTTGAATTCTCAACCCGGATAGGTTCAACTGCAAAGTTTTGTAAATTATACAAATCAATATATGTGTTTGAGCAAACAACACTCAAAACTTATCGGAAGTCATATGTGTATAGTATGTAGTTTTATAGGTTCAACGATAAAACGAAATAGTATAACTTACTAAAATTGAGGCAAAGTGTGTATGTTGGTCAAAGGAAAAACATACGTGTATGCATATGTCTCCCCTATCTATGTATCATGGTGTGTACTGAGTTAAGAAAACATATTTGAACAAACCGTAAAGTGACGAGGGCACTTCATCGTCATCATCCGGACCCATTATATTCCAACGGCAGCAAAAGATATCGTTAGGGTCTGGGGAGGGTAAGTGGTAGGCAGACAATACATCTATCCCAAGGAATAGAGAGTCTGTTTCCAGTAAGAACCCCGGCTCTATATGTACCGGCAAATAAGAACCAAATGTATCCACTTACGCGAACCAAATGTATCCACTTAGGAAGCAAATGACTAAGCTTATTGTAAAAAGAAAGTTTAACCTATAAAGTTTTCATTATATAAAAAGAATGCAGAATACTGGACCCACGAGAGCAAGGGAACACTGGCCGGACGACCAAAAGAGAAGACATGGGACAGAACAGTAGAATAGTGGGCCCGTTACCTAAATGTATTGTTGAAAACCAGCTATATAAGTACGGGAAGAAATCTAAAAAAATATTATAAGTTTTTTTAAAAAAAAATCTGAAATATAATATGAATTTTAAAAATTTTCAGAAACAACTAAGACGTATTTGTCAGAGTCGTCCAAAGTTGGATAACACTGTCAGTTGCGTCCAAAAATCACCTTTGGGCGACACTTATAGTTGCGTTCAAATAAACAGTTTTCCAAGGCCTGGACGGCACTGTCAAGTTCATCTTATTTCTTGGACGGGATTGTCAAAGTCGTCCTGCCTATCGATGGCACACATGAACAATTCAAAGTTTGATGATTTAAAAGTCGAGCGGCAATCAAAATATACCCAAATTATTCAGTGTTGTCGTAAACTCCTTAAATCAAAATATTCTAATTATAGACATAAGTACACTTATATTTGCAATCACGTAACATGATTATATATTAAATACATATCGTTTTAACGTAAAAAAATAAAACGGCAAAAAAATTAAACAAAAAACATAAATTAACTACATATATTTTACTTAATCTAACATAAATTAAATATTGACACGCCAGCCATATTATTTAATTAATTAAATAGTAACATGCTAACGATATTATTTAATTAATTAAATAATAACATACTAGTTTAGTGTCTATGACGGTTTTGACAACGTCGTCGAAAAGCTCAGGACGCATTTGGTAATGCTGTCCAGACATTAGACGCGAATGTCATTGTAGACCTGAGCATGGGTGGTTTTGCGTGTCCAAAACAATATTTGTGCACTCGAATACCACTTACCCCTTCAGACACAGTCACTCTTAAACGTAATTGGCAGTGCATTCTAAGATCACGACCGATAAATACGCATAGTTATTACAGGAATTTTTCAATTCGTGATATATTTCAACTTTTTCTTTTTAAAACTTCAATATATTTTTTTAAAAAAAATTGAAATTTCCCTAAGTACCGGTTTCCGTCTGTTTTAGAGAACAGCCAAACCAACTGACCAAGTCTGTTTCCTCCTTCAGTTTACAAGTGTAATTTAAAAACTTTAAATTATTAAAACTATTCAAGGTACTTATATCATTAAAATATCATTAGTTTTAATTTCTTACAATTAACCATTATTTGTTTATTATGATTATTTGTGAAGTAAACATAATTTAATATGTGTATTTCATATAGTACAAAAAACTTATAAAACATCTTATATAAACGCTGAACTAAAAATTTATGACGGGTTTAGAGGTTATGAACCAGCAGTGAAGATATTCAAGAGAAAAAACTTTTAAAAAAAGGAGTAATTTAAAAGAGAAAATGGTATAAAGGAAAAAAGGGCAAAAGTGTATAGTTTGGAACCTGTGAAGTTAGGCCTTTGACGGCTTCTTTTGTAGTAGTGGGAGTGCCACGCACGCTTTCTTCTTCCTCATCTTCCGCTTTTTGCTTGGAACATGTTATACATGTCAGCATTTTTGCCTTATATAATAATATCTCCTCCCCCAAAATATATTGTAAATTATTCCCTTTTCTTGATTTGGATTCTTTTCTTTATATACCTGCAAAGAAAACCAAAACTAGTTGAACATTTTGTTGCAAAATTTACAAAATGACAGCAGAAAAGTGTTGAAAAATATGTTTGGATACTTTTCAAAGTTATGATTTTAAGGAAGTGTCACACATATGATAAAAAGATGAAACATATTAAACATGTGAGAAAGTTTGAACAGAGAACATTGAGCGCTTCATAAAGCGCTTTATCTTTCAGAAAGTTTAAACAAAAACTTTAGTTCAAACATTGAACGCTTCATAAAGCGCTTTATTCAATAGAAAAACTGGGATCAGAGAGTTTATGAGCGCTACACCAAGCGCTTTATTCAATAGAAAAACTGGGTTCAGAGAGTTTATGTGCGCTACACCAAGCGCTTTATCCAATATGAAAAACTGAGATCAGAGAGTTTATGAGCGCTACACTAAGCGCTTTATTCATTTGGAAATTCTGAACAGAGAGTTCTGATGACAACATGAAGCACTACATAAAGCGCTTAATCTATGAAAAAATATTGTTATGTGTTACAAATGTGATAAATAGTTGTTTTCATTTACATATATGTTCTTAATGTTTCATATATGATTTTGGTGAGTTTATTATTTGATTTTTATGAATATTATTATGTCTTGTAACTGATATGCCGTGGAAGTTATACGACTTACCAAAAAGGGCAAAAAGTGGAATTTTAAGTCTTGCAGGTACATTGTCTTCACATATTCTATAATATGTTACTATGTAACATGATATTATCATCTAAAGACTATCTTTATGACATTCGTCATAATTATTTCAAAACAAGACTATCTTTCTCAAAAAATGCTATCAAGGGAATTATCGTCTTTTTATTATTAGAGCATATCGCGACAACTTCACTATGATTATTTCTCAAGGATATTATTATCATCATTATGGATTTCTTATGGTATTCTTCAAGTATCAACATCAAGATTATTATTGCTATATTTGGATTTCGGTATTCTCGGGATTTCTCGTTATGTGACATTTATTTTGTCACACTATGTGGTCATCTTATGATATCATTATAAGACTTATTCTCAGATTATTGTGCAGTAATTTCATGTCACAATTGACATGGTAAATGGTTACAACTTTCAAGGAGAGAAAGGTGGAGATAGTTTTGACTATTTTCTACTTAAATCTAGCCATTCATTTTGAATTCAAGGGCTGAGATTAACTTCTATTTTTCTCATCAAAATGATACATTTACATGTGTACAAGAAGACTATCTCATGTGATGCCAAGTGTACAAGGAAATTATGATAGAACCAATCAAAACTCAAGGATTATACTTGGTGGCAAAAAGTTGTCAACATGGCACACACATGGCCATATGGGCGGTTTTTATGGCTGAATGGAATTCAAATTTCTGCAGAGATTTCTTCTCCCACATGTGCTATTATGATGGAACAAACTTGGTTAACTTTTGAGAGATTTACTCATCATTTATCTCATGATTTATCTCATCACTTATCTCCTTTAAATCTGAAATTTCCATGTCATATAATGCTGAAAAAGTTGGTGACATAGATGGACAAATCACATTGCTTGAAGGTGCCAAGTGTGCAATGTCTTGAAGACAAGAACCAATGGTGTAAAGACAAGTGTGTTTGATGACATTCAAGGTGACAAATGGCAATCTTATCAACAAGGGATGCCTCACACTATAAATAGAGGTTGAAGTGAAGAGTTGAAGACACACCTCTCATGCTATCTTCTTCTTCTTCTCTACTCTTATTGTGCAGCTTGTGGTGAAATTTTTGAAGCATTCTAGTGCTGCTTAGATACACCTTATTGTGGTAGAATTGTTGTAATTGATAAGCCAAGTTTATAAGGCTTAATCAAAAGGTGAAAAGGTGTATGAGGTGTGATAGTGCTGAAATTCTGTAAAGGTGTTGTGAATAGCTTGAATAGGGTTGGTGTGAAGCCCAAGGATCGAGCTAAGGTGTAATTCTCTGACACTGGTGATAGTGAATACCGAGGAAGGTGTCCTCGAAGACTGGAGTAGGCACATTTGGCCGAACCAGTATAAAATTCTTGGTGTTCTTTACTTTCCGTACTTTATACTTTCAGTTTTCTATTCTCTGTTTTGTTAACACGTTTTATAAATTCTGAAAAAATAGTAAACGGTTTTCAAAATTGCTAAAATTTTGCAGAGACATACTTTAGTCTCTTAGCTTTCATTTGAAACCAGTTTGACTCAATTTGGATAAGTTTAGGTTAATCAAAAGTCCAAAGTTCTGCAACTGCTACAATCTGTTTTTCAGATTTGCAAAAGTTGAGAAACGTGACTTGGTTGACTAACTTCCCAAACGAATTTTCCAAAACTGTTTCAACCCATTATTATACATATCTTAAGGGTTATTGTGTTAAATTTTCAAAGGTTTTGGACTTGGGGATTGACGGGAAGAAATTTGTGAAGTTGAGTCATTTTCTGAACTCTGTTCTGGAATTCTGTGTAGACAAAAAGTTTTTGATTAGTTGAACGTTTTAAAGATTTTATTTTGACTTGATATTTTTACAGGAGTTAGAAAACATCTTGAAGTGTGTTCCTGGAAAGTTTCATAATTTTTGGAAGTGTTTTCAAAGTCGGAAAAATATTTTCAAAAACAGTTTCTGTTTTCTGAGTTTCAGATTTCAGAACTGAGGGGTTTTGAAAAGGGTTTAAAATAGTGTAATTTCCGCTAACCACTATTCACCCCCCCCCCCTCTAGTGGTGTTTGTGCAGGGATTTCGATCCAACAATTGGTATCAGAGACAGGTTACACCACTCTAAGAACACGAGACAAAAACAAGGTACCTTAGCTACTTTCACAAAATGGCCATAGTTCCTCACAAAGGTGAGTTAGAAGGTATGTCTACTCAACGCCCTCCTCTTTTTGATGGTAATAACTTTGTTCATTGGAAGTTGAGAATGAAATTATTCTTGATGGCTATAGATATTGATTTATGGTCAATAGTTGAAGATGGTCCGTATATTCCTACCAAAGTTGTTAAAGTAAATGATGTGACACAAGAGGTAGAAAAATACAAAAGCGAATGGACTAGTGATGATAAGAAAAAGATGTCTATGAATGCTAAAGCTATGCAATTACTCTTGAATGGTCTTACTAGTTCCGAAGCAGGTTATGTTTCTAATTGCAATAGTGCTCATGATATGTGGAAATCTTTAGAATTAAAGCATGAAGGTACAAGCGATGTTAAAGATTCAAAAATTAATATGCTTATGACTGAATTAGAATGCTTTAAAATGCTGCCCAACGAATCCATAGTTTCTATGGATTTAAGGCTTACTAATGTGTTTAATGCTCTTGAGTCATTAGGAAAGACTTTTACAAATAAAGAGAAGGTACAAAAGGTCCTTCGAAGCCTGCCTGCTGAATGGGATGCAAAGGTTACTGCGATTGAAGAAATGAAATCAATCACCAAAATGGATGAATTGATTGGCTCACTCAAGGTATATGAAGCAAAAATGAATCAAAGAAAATCTGAGTCTTCAAAACAGTCCGGTAAGGCTATTGCTTTCAAAACTGTCGAATCTTCACATGTGAGCATTGATGAAGAAAATGATGATAGTGAGTTAGATGATGATTTAATTTTAGTAGCGAGAAAATTGAGAAGATTTTTTAAACGTACAAATAGAAAACAATCTTCTTCTACTCCTTCTCAACTTAAAAGAAATAATTCTTCTAAGAATGAGAATAATGAAAAATGGTATAACAAAGAGTTGAAATGCTATGAATGTGGACAAAAGGGACATATTTCTTATGATTGTCCAAACAAGAACAAGCAAACAAAAGAGACTCAAAGGAATAAGCAAAAGGAGTCAAAGCCAAGGAAAGGTAAAAGAGCAATGAAGGCTAGTACTTGGAGTGACTCATCAGACTCAGAATCCGAGCAATCCGAAGATGAAGAAGCACAAGTATGCTTTGTTTCAAAAGAGGTAACATCTTCTTCTGATTTAGATTCTGAAAATGACATGTCTCTTGATGAAATGCATATTGAGTTTATGAAAATGCATGCTCATTGTAAAAAGCTGTCTAAAGAGAAAAAGAAACTAATTGAGGAAAACAACAAGTTGAAGACGTCCAACTTGGAAGTTTCGACTCAATTAGAGTCTTTGAAAGAAGAATCATCTAGTATTCTTAATTCATTAGAAACCAAAATAGGTTTGCATAAAAATAATGAACAAAAACTTAGTTCTGAAAATTGCCTGCTAAAATCAAAACTAAATGCATATGAAAATGAAATTTCCTTGTTAAAGGCATGCAAACTTGACTTAGAAAAAACGTTGGAACAATTTAAATCTGGAACAAACAAGTTGGATTCATTAATTGCATCACAAAAATATGGAAATGACAAAACTGGATTAGGATATAAAGAAGAGCATGATAAATTAAGCAAAAAGACAAACTTTGTTTCTTCTATTTCTAAATTGCCTTATGTTGTAAAGAACAATGTGCCAATTCTTCCTACTCCTCCTTCTAAAACAAGAGTTGCACAACATGTTCCTAGGCAAAATTTTGCATATAGAAATTATGCATACATGTATACAAATTTGCCTAAACAAAATAAAAATAATTATGTCTCATATAGAAAGAAATCAACAAGACATGATTATTCATATTCTATAAATCATTCATCTTGGGCTAAAAATGTTTCTTCTATGCCAAAGAAAAATTCATATGGAAACAATTCATCTACATTTAAATGGCATGGTCAAATGTATAATAATTCTTTATATTTTTCAAACCATGAAAATGCCAAGTATGTGCCAAAAAGGTACATCCAAGTTTGGATACCCAAAGGGTATATAAACAAGGATGTTACTAACGTCTAAGGACCCATCTAAAGGGTACCTAAACTTTATCTTCTTTGCAGGTCAATATTCATAAAGAATTAAAGAAGAGGATAAAGAAAGAAGATTTGAAGAACAAATGGTTTTTAGATAGTGGATGTTCAAGACACATGACCGGAAATCCATCATTATTCATCACGTTAAAAGAAATTAAGAATGGAGCAAATGTTACATTTGGTGATGATACTTATGGCAAGGTAATTGGAAAAGGCATAGTTGGTGGTCCAAATAATTTTCAAATCGAGAATGTGCTGTTGGTAAGTAATCTTTCTTATAATTTATTAAGTATTTCACAATTTATTGACAATGGTTTTGATGTCTCTTTTCATCTCACTTCTTGCGATATTACAAATAAAAAGGGTGAAACTGTGTTAAAAGGAGATAGAGATGGAAATGTTTATACGTTATCCATTAACAATATGTTAGATGCCAAAATTAAATGTTTTATGTCGTATGATTTTGATATTAATTTGTGGCATAGACGCTTAGGACATATTGGAATTTCTACCATTGAAAAATTGTCTAAAATGAACTTAATAAGAGGTTTTCCTAAATTAGATTTGCATAACTTTCAAGTATGTGAAACTTGCATTAAAGGAAAACAATGTAAAGAATCATTAAAATCAAAACATGATGTGAGTACTTGTCATATTTTAGAACTTCTTCACATTGACTTGTTTGGTCCAAGTAGAACAAGAAGTCTTGGTGGTCATTATTATGTATGTGTTATTGTTGATGATTATTCACGATTTACATGGACATTATTTTTATCTCATAAAGATGATGCTGCATTAGAACTTGAGAAACTTGTTAAACAACTTGAAAATCTTTATGAAGAAAATGTTAAAAGAATTAGGAGTGATCGTGGTGGAGAATTTAAAAATAAAGTTGTGATTAAATTTTGTGAATTAAATGGAATTAAACATGAGTTTTCACCACCTAGAACCCCACAACTTAATGGTGTTGTTGAAAGGAAAAATAGAACAATTCAAGAAATTGCTAGAACAATGTTATGTGAAAATAAAGTTCCAAGATTTTTGTGGGCGGAAGCCGTAAATTGTGCATCTTATATCATTAATCGACTATCTATTAGAAAGAAATTAAACAAAACTCCTTATGAATTGTTGAATAATAGAAAACCAAAGATTGATTATCTAAGAGTTTTCGGTTGCAAATGTTTTGTTCTCAACACAAAAGATAACCTAGATAAATTTGAGCAAAAGTCTATTGAATGCATATTTGTTGGTTATTCTACAAATTCTAAGGCATATAGGTGTTATAATCCTGTATCTAGAAAAATAATTGAATCAATACATGTAAAGTTTAATGAAAATGCTCATATTAACATGTATGATAAAGTTCAAAAAGAACAAAATGATAATGTTGAAAATAAATTTGATGATGATGACTTGTTACTTGAGCCTGTATATGATCATCTAGATTCTATTCCCCCTGAACAAGATATGCATGAACCTTTAGGTGAAGTAAATCAAGAGATTTTGCAATTGGAAGATAATTCATCTAATTTACAAGATGTTCCAATTGTATATGATTATGTTCACACTAATGAAACATTTGAACTAGATGAAGGTGAACCTAGTCAACCTAGAAATTGGTGGCACATAAAAGACAAACATAAACATCCTAAAGAATTAATTATTGGAGATATAAATGAAGGAATTAAAACTCGTAGAAGTATCAAACAATTGGATCATGACGAGGGACATGCATTAATCTCACATTTGGAACCTAAGAATGTTAAGGAAGCATTGAATGATTCATCTTGGGTAAATGCAATGCATGAAGAATTGAATGAATTTACTAGAAATGATGTGTGGGATTTGATGCCTAAACCTGAAAATAAATCTATTATTGGTACAAAATGGGTGTTTAGAAATAAAATGGATGAACAAGGTAATATTACTCGAAATAAAGCTAGACTTGTTGCACAAGGATATAATCAACAGGAAGGAATTGATTATGAAGAAACTTTTGCGCCCGTTGCACGTCTTGAAGCTATAAGATTATTGCTTGCTATTGCTAGTTTGAGTAGTATTAAATTATTTCAAATGGATGTTAAATGTGCATTTTTGAATGGTTTTATTCAAGAAGAAGTTTTTGTAAAACAACCCCCAGGATTTGAAGATCCAAAATACCCCGACCATGTATATAAGCTTAAAAAAGCTTTGTATGGGTTAAAACAAGCTCCAAGAGCTTGGTATGATAGATTTGCAAATTTTCTTATTGCAAATAACTATCAAAGGGGAACCATAGATAACACGTTGTTTCTTAAAAGGAAATATAATGATTTATTAATAGTCCAAATCTATGTAGATGACATTATCTTTGGTTCAACTAACCCTACCTTAGTAAAAGACTTCGAAGAGTGTATGAAGTCTGAATTTGAGATGTCAATGGTAGGAGAATTGAACTACTTCTTAGGGTTACAAATCAAACAAACCCCTCAAGGAATCCATATTAGCCAACTTAAGTATATAAATGATATGATTAAGAAGTTTGGATTTGAAGAGTTGAAACCATCAACTACCCCCATGAGTGTTAGTACCAAACTAGACAAGGATGAAAATGGAAAACCTTTTGATGACACACTATATAGGTCTATGATTGGATCATTGTTGTATTTAACTGCATCAAGACCTGATATAATGTTTAGTGTGTGTATGTGTGCTAGGTTTCAATCTTGTCCTAAAGTGTCACATTATAATGTGGTGAAAAAGATATTTAGATACATTAAACATACACCTCATTTAGGACTTTGGTACGATAGAAATGCTAAGTTGGAATTATACGCATTTAGTGATGCTGATTACGGTGGTTGCAAAATAGATAGAAAATCCACTAGCGGTACGTGTCAATTCATAGGAACCAACTTAATCTCTTGGTTTTCTAAGAAACAAGCTAGTGTAGCTCTTTCTACCACTGAAGCCGAGTATATAGCCTTAAGTTTATGCACTACCCAAATACTTTGGCTTAAACAACAACTTAGTGACTTTGGCATTATAATGAATAAGATTCCAATTTTCTGTGATAGCACGAGTGCGATCAATCTTTCTCGGAATCCGGTACTTCATTCTAAGGCCAAACACATAGAAGTTAAATATCATTTCCTCCGTGACCATGTTCAAAATGAGGATATAGTCATAAATCATGTAAGAACTGATCATCAGGTTGCTGATATATTTACTAAACCCATTAGTCAAGTCACTTTTGAAAACTTACGAGCCAAGTTAGGTATGATGGCCTACGATACAATTGCGTGATTCTATCTTTTGCATGATTTGCAAAATAAAGGGGGAGATAGATATAAGAACATGATTTTAGTTGTTAAGTCATGATTCTAAGGTTGAATGATAAGTTTTCAATTGATATAAGTTTCGATTTATGTTCAATTGGTTAGGAGCAAAGGTTAAGGGGGAGAATATCAGTTGAGGGGGAGCACATATGTTAAAACATGTATTTAAAAAGAATTTCAAAACAATTGGTAAGTATGTGATAACAATTGGTAACGAGTTGTGGCATTAAAATCATGTAGAATTATTTTTGAAAATCATCCAAAAGGGGGAGAATGTTGAAAAATATGTTTGGATACTTTTCAAAGTTATGATTTTAAGGAAGTGTCACACATATGATAAAAAGATGAAACATATTAAACATGTGAGAAAGTTTGAACAGAGAACATTGAGCGCTTCATAAAGCGCTTTATCTTTCAGAAAGTTTAAACAAAAACTTTAGTTCAAACATTGAACGCTTCATAAAGCGCTTTATTCAATAGAAAAACTGGGATCAGAGAGTTTATGAGCGCTACACCAAGCGCTTTATTCAATAGAAAAACTGGGTTCAGAGAGTTTATGTGCGCTACACCAAGCGCTTTATCCAATATGAAAAACTGAGATCAGAGAGTTTATGAGCGCTACACTAAGCGCTTTATTCATTTGGAAATTCTGAACAGAGAGTTCTGATGACAACATGAAGCACTACATAAAGCGCTTAATCTATGAAAAAATATTGTTATGTGTTACAAATGTGATAAATAGTTGTTTTCATTTACATATATGTTCTTAATGTTTCATATATGATTTTGGTGAGTTTATTATTTGATTTTTATGAATATTATTATGTCTTGTAACTGATATGCCGTGGAAGTTATACGACTTACCAAAAAGGGCAAAAAGTGGAATTTTAAGTCTTGCAGGTACATTGTCTTCACATATTCTATAATATGTTACTATGTAACATGATATTATCATCTAAAGACTATCTTTATGACATTCGTCATAATTATTTCAAAACAAGACTATCTTTCTCAAAAAATGCTATCAAGGGAATTATCGTCTTTTTATTATTAGAGCATATCGCGACAACTTCACTATGATTATTTCTCAAGGATATTATTATCATCATTATGGATTTCTTATGGTATTCTTCAAGTATCAACATCAAGATTATTATTGCTATATTTGGATTTCGGTATTCTCGGGATTTCTCGTTATGTGACATTTATTTTGTCACACTATGTGGTCATCTTATGATATCATTATAAGACTTATTCTCAGATTATTGTGCAGTAATTTCATGTCACAATTGACATGGTAAATGGTTACAACTTTCAAGGAGAGAAAGGTGGAGATAGTTTTGACTATTTTCTACTTAAATCTAGCCATTCATTTTGAATTCAAGGGCTGAGATTAACTTCTATTTTTCTCATCAAAATGATACATTTACATGTGTACAAGAAGACTATCTCATGTGATGCCAAGTGTACAAGGAAATTATGATAGAACCAATCAAAACTCAAGGATTATACTTGGTGGCAAAAAGTTGTCAACATGGCACACACATGGCCATATGGGCGGTTTTTATGGCTGAATGGAATTCAAATTTCTGCAGAGATTTCTTCTCCCACATGTGCTATTATGATGGAACAAACTTGGTTAACTTTTGAGAGATTTACTCATCATTTATCTCATGATTTATCTCATCACTTATCTCCTTTAAATCTGAAATTTCCATGTCATATAATGCTGAAAAAGTTGGTGACATAGATGGACAAATCACATTGCTTGAAGGTGCCAAGTGTGCAATGTCTTGAAGACAAGAACCAATGGTGTAAAGACAAGTGTGTTTGATGACATTCAAGGTGACAAATGGCAATCTTATCAACAAGGGATGCCTCACACTATAAATAGAGGTTGAAGTGAAGAGTTGAAGACACACCTCTCATGCTATCTTCTTCTTCTTCTCTACTCTTATTGTGCAGCTTGTGGTGAAATTTTTGAAGCATTCTAGTGCTGCTTAGATACACCTTATTGTGGTAGAATTGTTGTAATTGATAAGCCAAGTTTATAAGGCTTAATCAAAAGGTGAAAAGGTGTATGAGGTGTGATAGTGCTGAAATTCTGTAAAGGTGTTGTGAATAGCTTGAATAGGGTTGGTGTGAAGCCCAAGGATCGAGCTAAGGTGTAATTCTCTGACACTGGTGATAGTGAATACCGAGGAAGGTGTCCTCGAAGACTGGAGTAGGCACATTTGGCCGAACCAGTATAAAATTCTTGGTGTTCTTTACTTTCCGTACTTTATACTTTCAGTTTTCTATTCTCTGTTTTGTTAACACGTTTTATAAATTCTGAAAAAATAGTAAACGGTTTTCAAAATTGCTAAAATTTTGCAGAGACATACTTTAGTCTCTTAGCTTTCATTTGAAACCAGTTTGACTCAATTTGGATAAGTTTAGGTTAATCAAAAGTCCAAAGTTCTTCAACTGCTACAATCTGTTTTTCAGATTTGCAAAAGTTGAGAAACGTGACTTGGTTGACTAACTTCCCAAACGAATTTTCCAAAACTGTTTCAACCCATTATTATACATATCTTAAGGGTTATTGTGTTAAATTTTCAAAGGTTTTGGACTTGGGGATTGACGGGAAGAAATTTGTGAAGTTGAGTCATTTTCTGAACTCTGTTCTGGAATTCTGTGTAGACAAAAAGTTTTTGATTAGTTGAACGTTTTAAAGATTTTATTTTGACTTGATATTTTTACAGGAGTTAGAAAACATCTTGAAGTGTGTTCCTGGAAAGTTTCATAATTTTTGGAAGTGTTTTCAAAGTCGGAAAAATATTTTCAAAAACAGTTTCTGTTTTCTGAGTTTCAGATTTCAGAACTGAGGGGTTTTGAAAAGGGTTTAAAATAGTGTAATTTCCGCTAACCACTATTCACCCCCCCCTCTAGTGGTGTTTGTGCAGGGATTTCGATCCAACAAAAAGTGTACTAAAGAAGATTCCACTAATAACCATTCATTCTTTCTCCAAAAATTTTAAAAAAAAAACCCATGTACTTATGATTCTTATTGTTTCCAAGTCTTTACTTTCCAGGAGACATTAACACTTAAAGAAAGAAAAGAAAAGGGAAATAGAAGATAAAGACAAAACAGAAGCATCTTTTCTTTTCATCCGTATTTGCAAATCAAAATTGAATCTTGCAGGAAATTTCACTGCTAGAATATACATATAAGACAAAACATAGCAACAAAACCCAAAAAAGAAGGACAAAAAAAAAAGAGTACTGCCCCAAACATTATCAAAGACTTGAAAAAAAATAAATAAAGGGGAGGCTCGATTGGAGGAAGTGATTGAAATGTGGAAATTTTAAATGTAAAGAGCATAAAATTGAATGAAAGACCCAAAAGTGGTCAGCTGTGTTTGTGCTTTATTCGACAAAGAAACACCCCACAGGCATATTTGGGAGGGTTGAGATCTACTCACCATCACTTTCCTCATCTCTTTTGTGATCACGGGACACGTGACAGTAAAGGAAGGTGGTGAGGCTAAATGAGAGTCATCTGCATCTAGTCTCACCACCCCCTTTGCTACCACGTGTCGCGCGGTCACGCATCACCGCACCCCCTTGCGGTGAGGGAATCCTGTCCCTATTTTGGGCAATTTATTCAGGATAGAAAAAGAGAAAGAGAACCCCATATTGGTTACAAGAGTTACACATCATGATCATCTTTTTCATTTCCTAACAAAAATAAAAAAAATACAGAATAAGACTATGTACATCTGATAATAAAATTATGCACACAGCAACTCGATAATGTCCTTCTTAATGTCCTTCTTTGATCATCCAAATAAGTAAATAAGTACATGAATAACGTCCTTGTTTTACTTTTTTTAATTACCAAAAACAGCATGCCCTCAATCATGTACGTGAACTAAAAGCATACAACTACCCATGACACATCTTTTGTAATAACAAGAAAACAGAGACCTATATTTGACTAAAAATTATTAAATGGGGAAATGAACAATCGCTTTAGAAATCAATGCAGCCAGGAATTTGTCGCATTTCGAAAGCTCAGACCAAGGAGACTTAAAAACATCAATCCTGTATCTCTTTCATCTTTCAAGCCAGCCCTTTTATTGCTATGTCTCAAATCTCCAGCCTTTTTTTTTTATAGAATTACAATTAATCAAATTCAATCACACATTCTTACTTCACTATAGAATATGATGTAATAAAGCAAAATGACTCACTAAATTGACTGCAATTTTTATATTTTGAATCAGAAGTTGATCGACACGAAATTTTCATTATGTGTCATGGGAAAACAACCTCTGTATGATTCTAACACATGGATATGGTTGAGTACATCCGACATCACATACTCTGCTATAGACGTCAGCCTCTAAGTCAATGAGTAATGTTGTTGTTATTAAGAAAATAAAGATGAGAAGATCATAGAAAATTTTGTAAAATGCATGCACAAAGCAACGGTTTTATGTACTTACCTGATAAGAACTCCGAAGTTAAACGTGATTAGAGCAAAGATGGGTGATTTATTGAGAAATCCTCCTGGTTGGAAGAATCTGATAAAAGGATTCGTGTTTGGATGACTTTGTAGGAAGTCCTCCTGATCAAAAGAATTTGAAGACAAGAGCTGGAAAGTTTTTCCTTTGCTCTTTTCTCGAGGGACTGCAAAAATCGGAGGAAATATTTGGTGACTAAATTAACTCAAGAGAGAGAGAGAGGGATTTTTTGGTTTGACCGGCGCAGAAGTTTCTTCCAGCTCTCGAATAATCACCGGCGATTCACCGCCGGCGATTGAGGAGAGGTTTCCGTTATCAAAACGGAAAATGCCCAGAATCTCTTTTCCAGATTTTACGTGTAAGAAAGAGAATCTTTTGTATTTGCAAAATGAATGCAGCAAAGAAATGGAGAAAGGTAACGAGTAATCAGTGTGTTGGATATATATGTATATATATAGAGAGAGAGAAGGGTATGATGACGTCAAGAATAGTAGTACCTTGTGTAGAAAACGTGGGGAGATGACGTTGACGTGGACACAATCGTCCCACTATAAGGACGTGTTGTACAAATGTTTCAAGGGAGTTGGTCTAATGGCAGAGTGGGGATAGGATCCCCTCACCGCATCCTCCTCACCGCGTGCGTGACCGCATGACACGTGGCAGCAAAGGGGGTGGTGAGGCTGGATGAGGGTAACCCGCATCCAGCCTCACCACCCCCTACTGCTGCCACGTGTCGCGTCCTCAGCCGCGCGGTGACTCACCGCGCGGTGAGGAGATCTCATCCCGGCAGAGTGATATATGCTTAATGATGTTTTTTCCCCTTCTGGATAAAGTGATGAGTGTGTTTTGGTGGTGATTAATTAAGATGTTTAGTGACAAAATGACATTGGATTGACTATAGATATATTACATTTTCATAACAAAATATCAAAGCATGCTGCACATGTAAGTTTGCTAAGCCTTTTGCGGAAGACGCTATATGTGGATAAGTACATAAGATCTCATCCAATCTACAAAGCTAATGAGTTTCTGATTTACATCCTTACACATGCTCTTTGGGGCTGAGACGGTGGAGCATCCAGAATGAAAGATTTCACCTTTTGCTCCAAGTTTGCCGAGCCTATTATATCATGTGATTGGTGAAATGAACAACTATGTCATGACATTAGACGATAATAGTTCGTACATAATAACTAAGACAAAACATTACAAACTGTCACAAAATAAGTTATATAGTACTCATATGGAGAATGTCTCTAATTTAGTTTTTTTGGCTTGAGTTTTTCCCCCTCTTATTATTATCGTTATTCTACATGATCTGCAGTGTACTACTAGTAATTTGGATCTTTATTCACTAGATTAGATTGTTTTTAATTCTAATGGAATCAATGTCACATTCTTCTTTGATTTTATAATATGATGGAATAAAGAAAATTACTCACTTGGCTGCGATTCTTGTATTATGAAGTAACAGTTGATCGACACAACTTGACACAATTTTCATTTATAGGTCATGGAAAAACAACATTTGTGTGTTTCTAAACTATGAGTATGGTTACATACATCCGACCTTTCATACCTCATTATAAGCGGGAGACTCTAAGACAATTAGCGCTGTTTTTGTAATATAAAAGCTCTTTACATTTTTCTAAAGTAATATAAAATCTCTCATCACATAAATAAATATATTTTGATAAATTGCCCTTTCAATGCAAACAGGATATATAGTGGACAAAAATATACAGCACATGTGTTTCTTTATTCCCACGTCCTTGCTTCATTTGTTGGTATAAGTGTTTTTCAGGGAGTTAGACAAATAATATTACCATTATTTTATAGTACGCAAAATTGAAACTAACCGACCTACTGAAAGGCCATACAGATTATGGAAAAGCTAAGCCCAGTATATGTGGAGCTTAGTCGCTTTCTCCAAGATGGGAAGCAAATTAAAATAATGTTTAGATGGCAAGCAAATTAAAATAATGTTTTCGTTTCCTAATACATATCGTATGTTGATATTATTGATAAAATACAAATATAGGCTACATGACTACGAATCTTCGACTTTCAGATTTACTATTTTTATAACAAACTTTACATGTCAGGTGTGTATTTTATATAAATGACTCGTTTATACTATAGAATAATCGTGTGAAAAGAAATAGAAGAGGCGTAACTAGGGCTGTAAACGAGTCGAACGAGCTGAGCATCGCATTGTTCAAGCTCGGTTCATTGAACTTAGCGAACAAACCGCTTGCTTGTTTATTTAAACGAACATATTTAATTGTTCAAGCTCGGTTCGTTTAACTCACGAACAAAATTAACGAACCAAACACCTTAAACGAACGGTGTCACTTACCGAGTCCGAACAGAAAAAGTGATTCAAACTCGGTTCATTAACCCTTTAGCCGAGCAGAACTCGAGTCGAGCTCGAGCCGAACGAACTGAACTACCAAACGGCTCGGTTCATTTACAGGCCTAGGCGTAATGCAATGTAGTTGAATTTTGAAATATAAAACAACAACAACATTACCTCATTGTCTTAGAGTCTTTCATCTATGGCGGGATATGTGGGGCCAGATGTACGCAACCATATCCATGTGTTAGAAACACACAGAGATTGTTTTCCGATGACCAATAATGAAAATTGCATCAAGCTGTGCCGATCAACTGCTACTTCACAATATGAATAGCGCAACCAATTTAGTGAGTGATTTTATTTTATTCTATCATATTTCAAAGTAAAAAAAAGTATATCTTTAACTTCATTGGAAATGAAAAAAAAGGTTATTTATGTTTCACTATTGTATCATATTCGTAATTAATTCAAAAGTTCGCGCAAATTGGATGTTAAATAATCTGAAGCAGTCAAATTTAACGATGGTAAAAGCGTATAAAATTTTTTACAATATTTTACTCTGAGACACCTTACCCTTCCTAAATTATGACGAAAATGATCGATAGAATCATTTTTCTTGTAGATAGTGGCTTATATACGTGGATCATGTATGTTTCAATGGGAGCAGACTCTCTATCCTTTGAAACATAGGTATTGTCTGCCTACCACTTACCCTTCCCAGATCCTAACGATAGCTTTTGCTGTCGTTGGGATATACTGTGTAAGGATAATGATGATGATGTTACCCACGTGCATGAAGAATGGTTATGCCGTCGACCTGCGACGACTGATTACACAATATCATCTCATATAACATTCCTGGAAGCTTTTTTTTTCATTGAAGTATCAGCTGAACTATGTCAGTCAAATATAACATTTTCTCTAACATAAAAAAAGAGAGAAATAAAGATAAAAATAGAAAATTGCAGGTAAGGCCGATTTTCCCTCTAGCTCCACTGCTAAACCTATTGATCTATTCATTCTTATGACATATCTTAGTGGTTTCAGGTAGGTGTTTTAAAAGAAACTTCAGAAGTTTGAACCTTGGCGAAGTCAAAAATGTTTAAACTCACTCCAGGCTAGCTGCATAGTGTGGGAGTACTATTGGCCCGTTGAATGACCTGATAGGCTGACAGGTCATCCCGTCGGTTGTTCCTTCGGTGCCAATGGGCTCCTTGTGCTGTCCCTGTGACAAACTTCTACTAGTGGCCTTGATGGGTCTTGAAAACCTGATTTACATTCCTACACACCCTGTACGACCGGAGGTGACAGAGACTCTTACTGGTTGGGGTTCGAACCTATTGATCTATTCTCCAAAATCTATTGTACGAAATCTATGATAAGAGAAAGCATAACAGAAAAAATCCCACATAAGAAAGACACGCACTAGCTTTGTCACCGATTTGTTGAACCAAAAGCTTCAGAAACCCGACTTTTAGTATGAGTTTAGGAGAAGTTGTTTTTATGATAAAAATAATTATATTACTTTCTTTTTTCCTCATTTTTTTTTTTTGGCAAAGTACTCAGATTTTCTTTCATCTTTCTCTTCTTTCTTTTTTTTTTTCCTTTAAAAAAGATTAAAGAGTTGATGAAGATGTAAATCACGTAAACGATGTGAATCACATGAACGAGACAATTTATGAAATGGAGAAATGTATCATGTATTGTTTGTGATGGCAAAATACATAGGTTACATCTAATGCTCAAATGCAAGTTCTGTGCAAGTTTTATAAGACAGAAAATATGACAAGTTATTGAACAGCATTGGTGGGACCCTCGACAACAGATGTTAGCATACAACTATCATTACTTTATATAACCAAGATTGAATCGTTTGATTAACCAAACTAACTAAACTGAAAAGTTTCATGTCTGTAAAGAGCGGAAAAACACAAGCAACTATAACTTTAGCAGCAGCTAGTTGTCAGGAACTTGAACGTTGTGAAACTTGAATATGAGAAGTTCTGATTCTGGAAGAGCAATTCCAACTTTGAGGCAGAAGCTATTGTCATTTAGCCATGTCTTCCATCCAGCATTCCACCACCAAAATCTCTAGTATATGTATACCAATGATAAAAGAATAACGATGGCCATGGAGTTACCCTTTTGAACCTGCAAATAGAATAGCAACATAGCGTTTCAGGACAGTCTATCACAAATCATCAGATGACATATTTCAACAGCAGGATGCAAAAAAGGGTGCCTTGGGGGGGGGGGGGAGGTGATGTGCATAATGACCCTTTTGCTTTCATTCTTTTGCTGGGAGCACTGACCAACATCTTACTAAGGTTGAGCATTTGCTGAAGTATACAAAAAGGAGAAGAGAAAACACTTCTGAAAGGCCTCATAACTTTATTGAAATTCAACTATTTGAATACGTTTCATCGCTTCAGAATGAACATGTTTGGCGCCCTAAACAAGAAATGTATTTTGAGAACCAAAGTGTAGCTATAAATCGTGCTAAAAAAGGATCTTCCGTGTTTAAAAGCGCATTCTGAATGAGATATAAAATTCAGTTTGGAAAAAGGATATTAAGCTGACTGAACTTGTATCCTTTGGATGGTACTGCTGGACATGTCCTTGCAGAAAAGAAAGACAACTGGCCCTAGAAAATATTTAACAGCAACAAAAGACACTAAACACAGATTAATGCAATAGGATCTGAACGCGCGTACAGCATCACTAACTAGGCCAGCACTTTAAAGCCATAATATATTTTGTCCTGTTTAATTCAAGTGTAGTGGCAAAAGCAAACTGGAATTGTGAGCAGTTGAAATGACCCTTTCCATGATAATATTTTCATTAGCTTGCATGTTTCAATGCAGCTGCCAAGTATTGACGTCTACCAAAACTGACCAAGTCTTTTGGTCAATCATCTAGTGTAAGCATAACAAATTAATCAAAAGATCTGCATGCTTGCTCTGAACTTTGAATCTAGATGTTAAAATCCAAGTCAGCGAAAGTTGGTATAGAGAACGAAGAAACAAGCAAACAGAATAACTTAATCAGTAAACGAAGACAAGGTGAAGAGAAGAATAAGAAGAGAGTAAAGAAAAATTGAATTAGCAATGAAAGCAATACATGCAGTTAGGCAAATCATTAAGGACATAATGGCACACGCCAGGTTGAAAGGTTAAATCCAAGAACAACATACCTTTGTCGAAATGGAAAAACTGACTCCAGATTCTTTCAAACTGATACACAAGAGGCTTGGCACCAGAAACTAATGTGCCTGTCAAATTAGACGGAAGGAATCCCTTCTCAAACGGGTTGCTAATACTAACTGTGGGAAGTGATCTTTGTTGAAACCTGCTAATGTACTTCTTGAAATCATCCCAACCATCCACAGCAGCAATTCTAATCCCGTTCGGTTGAGCTATCTCTAGTGCGCCATTCTTCGTAACCAAAAAAGCTACAAAACAAAATTTGGAAGCGATAACCATACCATGCAACAAATCAAAACCTTTCAAGAAATGACCGTTCAAGGAAAATTGTAAACCGTCACAGAAGTTGCTTTAGTCACATATACCACCAACATTCTTGGGGTTCGTTTTATACAGAAAGTTACAGCATTCATCCAGCACACCAATCTAAAATGAAACTGGAAGTATCGTTTACAAATGCATTCAATTAGTAAATGAAAGCTTAAGATGGTAGAAAGAAGAGTAATTCACACATTTAACACACACCCTCACATATAGTCGCTTCATATCGCATGACAACCAACATTCTTGAAGTTCATTTTATACAAAAACTTTTTTTTTTGTACTTTAAATTTTCATTGATAACCAGAAGGGGGTATAAAACAATGGTTGCATCAACTGTGCAATATGTTGATTTGCATGGAACCATAGGTGACTTACAAATAACTATACATTCTAGTGCCAACCTTTACAAAATATTGCCCGAAAGTGTCAGTAATCCAGCAAATCAACTCTAAACTGGATGGAAACATCATTATAAATGCATTCAATTGATAAATTTATTACAATAATCAAACGGAACAAAAGAAAAAATGCACAGCTAATGTCCCAAAGAAGCAGAAAAGTAATACCATTATACGGAAGTTTGTAGACATAGTCAGCAGGAAGTCCAATGCCCAAACCAGCAAGAGTGATACCAACACTGAATCCAGCACCACAACCAGCACCAACATACCCAACCACTTCAGGGCCAAATCCAGGACCCCATCCAACACCACACCCAAACCCTATCCCCATGCCCCAAAAGGCCCCTGAAGTTGGATGCACCGGATTCCATCTCTCATATCTCCTAAACAGCCCCTTGATGATCATTCCAACCTAAAGTTAATAACTTTCATGAATTTCCAACATTTATTGCTCCAAACATATAGAAGGAAATAACAAGAAAAAGTACAAAACTAGCTATTAAACCCTATTAACAGAATAAGATAAAAGCAGCTACAAGGAAGTTTCAAGATACAAAGCTTGCACAGTAAATTCTTGAGAATGGACACCAAAAATCAGGAAACTCCACCAAGAAGGGGGAAAAAAGGAAAATCAAAGCGGGCCCAGAAATTCTCAGAATCAAAATGTATATTTGAGGTTTTCAAAAAAAAAATTGTTATTATTAAAACTGCATAACTGCCAAACTTCCGAAGCCAAAAACAATTCTACTCGGCTATTCTTAACTATTTAGGCACCAAATTCGCGTAGAAGGAAAATGAAAAATAAATTCGTGAAGGTACAGCTAAAGGTTCATCAATTGGAACTTTCACATCATTACCATCAAGAAGGCCAGAAAACTTTGAATTGAGGTGCCACAGGCTCACAGCTGACAGGTAAGCTGAATCCGCTAACAATTTTAGACCCGACCCAATGATAGTTATTGGGAAAATTTTGGGATTATCCTCCTTTTCTATCTTCCTTTCACAGGATAAAGAAGAAAGAAAAAACTTCCACTTGAATCGTACAACATCGGTCTCAACATACTTGAGTTCAACATAATTTAATAGAGTTAAATTTTATCACTATCTTTTTTATGTTTGGATAAACTAAATTGAAAAATAATATAAAAACTTTAACAATAAATATACTATTATTTTTGAAAAACAAATAATATTTTTAAGTAAAACTAAGATGGAAATAAAAACAATATTTTTGAGACAAATTATATTTATTTATTTATTTCGATAACTAATTGTACTTCTTGATACACCGCCAACTTTTCCAATTAATTTGTGCCTTTGTAGAGACTAAGTGATCATATTGCACATATATGAGAGCTTAGGGGTGTTTGGTTGGGGATTTCTTCATTAAGGATCCTCCAAACCCATATACATTGTTTGGTAAGAGTTTCGGATTGTTATCATAGTATTTGGTAATGAATATTGTTTTTTTGCATACTAGTTCCCCTTGTCTTTCAATATTCGAGGAATGACGGATATGAGCTTGACCATTCTCAACTCAGTCTGGCTGCCCCCATCCACCCCCCCAATGGTGAAACAAGTGGTCAAAGGCCCATGCCGGTCAACGTCGCCGTCCGCCGCCGGTCACTATTCTGGTCGGTCAAATTCATTTCAATTCTGATACGTTTCAAACACCATCAATGGCAATCATACTTATTCCCACTTCAATACCAAACAAATATAACTTTTACGCTCAAACACATGTACTGTCAAACTCATACACTGTCATACCCATTCAGATTCTGATTTTGAAACACAAGTGCGAACCAAACTATAGCGCCCCGCTCCCGAGCCCTAACATCGGGAGCGGTGCACACGCCGTATCTCGCTGAGGAGAATACAAAGCGTCGAATCAATTTCCAACATGTCCAAAAAGACGCAGAAATTTTTCGCGCGGAAACGAAATACAATAACATAAAGTTTTCTTGTTAAATAAAATTCATTAATACAATAATAAACCAAATCCTGACAACAACACAAGTCTGAAAATCTAACAAGGTAATGTCTGATGAGATCTCAATAAAATAAAGACAAACAGTCGCAGGGTCTTCTTATATCCTAAGCGCGACCATCAGTCTGTCCACTCCACTGTATCGGCCCCGTCCTCAACAAAGACGTAGTCATAAGTCTCTTCCTGCTCACCTGGTGGGGGGAAGTAGGGATGAGTAACTGGGAAATCACTCAGTAGGCACCTGCCTCCAGGTAGTACAAAAAAACATACAATAATGATATAGCACATAGCACATAGCACTTAGGACATGATCTCACATAAGCATATGAATGCGGAAAGGTAATTCACTCCAGATAAAGAATGCGCAACGTCGTGATGCATGTCCTATTATGCATGCCACACGCAACTAAGTCATGTCACACACAATGCCAATATCTCTACCATGCAGTGCATGAACCGGGTCCTAACTGAGTTGCTGTGGGTCGTACCCACCCACAGTCACCATCCTGAGTGAACTTGGCCCCGCCACCGTACACCATCCTGAGCGCCTGTGACCCGTACGTCACGACCCACCATCATGCAATGCAGGTGCCATGAATGCAAACAACACAATCGCCTGAGGCCCCTGGCCCATCCTCACCATCCTCCGGCACTCAAATCTAGGTTCATCTATTATTCAAATAATGATTTAATGTTGTTTGAGGTTAAAATTGTTATTCCATGGCTTATATATATTTATTGTGCATTTTTTATATTTTTTCCTATTTTTCCTTAATTTATCTCTATTTATTACCTAATTATCCAAATTAAATAAATTATCACAATTACAAAATTTTAGTGAGAATAATTTAATTTCAGCATTTTATAATTTCTGGAATTTATTTATAGTTTTCTGATATTTATTTATATTTTTCCTATAATTTTTCCAATCTTAAATTAATTAACTAGCTATTATAACATTTCAGAAATGATACAAAAATATTTACAGAAAATAAACTTTGGGGGCTGGCCCTATTCTATTCCCGCTAGCCCCAGCCCGCGTCCGAACCTGGTCCGGCCCGCCAGGGTCCGGCCTGCTACCCCTCTTCTCTTTTGTTTTTTTATAATATAGCTTATTGGGCCGACAACAACTGGCCCGGTCCATTGGCCATTCGGCCCGGTCCGCGATGCTGCCAGCCTTCTTTTTTTATATCACATGTTGGGCCAGACTGCTGCAAGAGCAGCCGGCCCGCTAAGACCAGTCTGGCCCCCATTCAGGGCCTTCGGCCCTTTGGTTATTCTCCAGGCCTTTCGGCCCTTTTGTCACTTAATAATTTTTTTATTTTTTTTTAACTTAACAATTGGGCCAAGCCCTTTTAAGGGCCATCCCTCTTCCAGCTTAGGGCCTTTTGTCATTTAATATATATATATATATATTTTTTTACTTAGCAATGTGAAGGTGCGTCCAGCACCACTGTCGGAAGCGCGTGTAGGCCACGCGCGGCTATTCCGGCGGCGCGTGAGCCGCTCCGGCTGCCTCCGGCATCCGTTTTTCGATCCCGATCTATATTTTTGTCTATTTCCAGTCTATGGGAACCTATTCTAAGGCCAATACTCAATGAAAATCTCTAAACATACTAAAGTGTTATTATTTTGATTATCAAATTTTTCCCTAGAATCAAAACTAAGCACGCAATACACAGTGCACGCATACCACAGTCTGCAACTTTCATGCTTTTCACGGATTAACAATCATGCTATGAGACTTAACAATTTAAAACATAAAAAACACATAAAATACCACCAAGGCATGCTTGAATTATTACCAATTGAAGGGGGAAAAGGGAACCTACCTCTCCAATGAAGAATTTCTTAGGCACGATAGTTGGGGTATGGGTGTGAGGGGCCTAGACTCCTTCTCCTTCCTTCTCTTTTCTCTTTCCTTTTTTTTTTCCTCCTCTCCTGCGTGCTCTCTCTCCCTCACGATGCCTCTTCCTCCCTCTTTTTTTTTTTTTTTTTTTGTCGTAGCCGCTGTGTACCCCAGGAGTGGGGAACGGTTAATATTTAATTAGGTGGGGAGAGATTTTAGGGGTTATGGGGAGGGGGATTTGGGTATTTAGGATTAGGATAGGATTTGTTTGTTTGTTTTTTTTTAAACTTAAATTTAAATTTAAGACTTATCTTATTTAATTTATATATATATTTATATTTTTTTTCTTTCGGTTATAACACAAACGCCTCCTTAGAGACCAAATTTTCTATCCAAAGAAAGGTATTTATTGAATTGCGCAGTGACAAACTGACTTAAATTTAATTAAAAACGTATATTATACCTGCACTATGTATAGGGTGCACAGTATGTGTAGGGCGTAGTGTGTGTTTCTTTTTTTAATCAAACTACGACCTTTTATCTCTAAGCATGGAATTGGATGTTTTTTAAACAGATGATCTAGACTCAGATGGGTAGAAGAGTTTTGGCAACGCTAGTGTTGAACTTGAACGCACATGAAATAGGTGATAGGATCTCCTCACCTCCTTGTCTACAGCTCGCCACCTGGCATCAAGGGAGAATGGTGAGGCTAGATGCGGGTGACACTCATCTAGTCTCACCATCCCACCTTGCTGTCACGTAGATGACGATAAACAAGGAGGTGAGAATGTGGAGAGTGAGTAGAACCGGTCCCATGAAAGAGAGGATGTATGGTACAATTAGTTGAATTATCTTTAGCACCAGTACAACAAACACATAAGTGATGGGGGGCACAAATCATCCTAAAACAAGCAATCTCATCTCAGTAAAGTCTTCCAGTAGCTTTATCATAACCTCCATGTTAATATTAGTCATTCTCTTCGCTTCAAAAACATTGTTTAAGTTTGGTTCAGACATAATTTAAAATAAATTATGACTAAATCAAACTATAACAATACAAACTATAACAGTCAAGATTTAATTAATTCAGGTGGAAGAGGAAAATCCCATTATGCTACTACTCTTTGCACGGGGCTAATCAAACCTTGACATGTGCAGAGAAGAAAGATCAATTTTCTCGGATCGGATTCTGTAAGGCAAACAATGAGATCAAAAATGAGGCTGCGAATCGAATGACACCACGTGTCCCATTCTTCATCTATAAAAAAGGTTTTTTTTAAATAAGTCAAATGGGACACGTGGCGCCACATGATTCGTGACCTCATTTTTGGCCTCATTGTTTGCCTTGCATGATCCCATCCGCAATTTTCTGTCTTCTTTCACACTAATAACTAGTGGTCCGGGGTTTTGCACCCTCCTTGAGGGCAGAAATTTTCCAGTAATTAGATTGTCAAGGTCAATGCTGCAAATAGTTGGAAGTTCTTCTAAGGCCCCTTTTCTTTGCTTTTGCTTTTTCTTTTTTTTCTTTTGCCTTTTTCCTTCTACAGGGGGCACATCTGAGAAAACATATTGATGCTGCTTTAGGCAGTGGAAACCTGAGATAGGCTGTTAGGCTTCCACGGGGGGGAAGATATAAATGAATGGTTAGCTGTCAACAGTAATGCTTCTCTCTCTCCTTTTTGTCTACCTGCTTACTGTTGAGAACATGGAAAAAAATCAAAGGTAAACAAGAAAATAAAATATTTGAATATTTATTGTATTTTATTACATACTATAGATAGAGATTATGATTATACGATACATAAAGGCGATGCACACTTTGATCAATGAAAACAATTTTTCATTTATACATTAACATGGTATCAAAACAGGTCTTGTATCTGTAGTACTCCAAAACCTTCCTCGGCCAAATAAGCAAATCGAACCGATCAAACACCTACAAACCATCAACCAGCAAAACAAGCATCTAAGAAACAGGCACACAGCAACAAAGTCAAATAGCCTTACCATAAATCGTTTCAAAGAAGTATCACACAAGTCAACATAAAAACCTTGGAACTCAAATTAAAATCATCAGTGTCTCGTGTACTTTCCCAACCTAAAAACCGAATACTAGCAAACTCCGATCAACCAAAGTAACCAAGCCAGCCCCATGGCCAATAGCCTTATCCAGCCTGAAAATCACACAAACACACTAAAGTCATGTGAAGCAGTAGTAGCAACCCCAAAGATAAACCAAATACAGGAAACTTGTTATTCTTGACTTGACTTATTATGATAAAAACGACTCACTATCCAAATGCCAATTTGCTCGGAAAAGAATCTTAGATTACAACAAACCCAAACCAAATCTGAAAACTTGACTCTCGAAATTAAACTCAATGAAAATAACTATACATTATGGTAATCTTGATGCCCAAAGCTATTGATGGAATAGAGAGGGCCCCTATCACTCACTTTCAGAAGGTTGTGAGTCCCAAGTAGGAGGCCCATCTAAATACGTGCTTCAAGCACTTCATACTCTTTACTCTTTTTCTACCATACATATAAAGGTGGTCTTTCCTGAAGTACATTTGCTTTCTCGATTCCTTGTTTATTTATGTATTCCCTTCTCAAACATGCCACTGTTCTTGCACTTGCATTTGCTTCACATGTTTGGACCATGTTTAGTTACACATACACACGTATGCGCACAAACACACATACACTTCTATTTATATCTATATGTAGTATTATTGTACTAAGAACAGACTGAATATTATGGAAAAGCTAATCGAATCATGCCACATTTGCAGGAATTTGCGCTGATTGACAAGAAGGATTTGGCTCTGCTTCAAGAGCCAATATAATCAATTATAGTTCCTTTTTGATAACCATACTTCAGCAAGGAAACAGAATAGAGCGAAGGGACCGTCAGTTTGGCAAAGTTGAAAAGCATTCCTCTAGACTAACTTAGTGATTGGATAAATGTTTATAAAGTCAACTGGAGAAATCAGTGCAGCTTTGAGCTTCAAATGTCCTGGTTGTTAAAGGTAGATATTCATAGTTTGGCTATTTATTTTGGTAGTCTTACACATGAGATACACATCAAAAAGGATACTTTTCAGTACGATAGAGTAGAAGTCATACAGACCTTTCAAATGGTTTGTTCGATCTTTGGGTAACAGTAACCGTGCTTCACCTATAAAATTTCTCGAAGTTGTGATAGATTCATGCATTCAACACGGCACTTCTCCTACCTTCTTTACTGCATTATCAGAGTTACGATGGATTCATACATTCAGTGCCGCACTTCTACTACCTTGTTCACTGCATTATGTGAATCTGGGTGTATTCAGGAAGTGATTTGAGCGTACCGTGTCTTCCGCTGTTGCCTCTGTGTTAGTTGGGGCATGTTTAACATCATTGTACTGTTAGCAGCACGGAAGTCTTGCCCCTAGTCCTTCTGCTTTGTCTTCCTTGAGAAAATTTCTCACGAAATATTTAACTTCATATTGTGTCCTATAAGTAGAACTCAGATAGTTTAGCTTGCCGTTGTTTTCATGGGTCAGCAAAGTTACTGGAGGACTTCTTGGCAGCCTCCAAAAGAAGTCAGAAGACAACACCTAACAAGGGGAATCAAATTTAACTGTCACTTGTAACTGCAACTAATTCGAAATTTTTATCATTAGCCTTTTATATGATTTGAGTGATACCCATAAACGTATAATATAAGGGTTACAGTTCATGGGCCAATCATCATCCAGAAAGATTATGTAAAATTCCAGACCGTGACATGAAGAATTCGAAGCACCTGGATTAGCAGCCTACAGCTTTGCGAGCTTAATGAAGAAGACATAAGAAATAAAGAACGCACACGCACAAGGTATATGACTGCAAGCACAAAATTTAAGTTCCTGTCATCACAAGCCTCGGTAAGATTTAATAAAAAGTTCAATTACTAATCAATGGAGCTCTAAAAACATAATGTTTCAACAACCTTTCTGTACTTACAGTTTGTCATAAGAGCCCATTCTCTTTCCTTCGACTCTAAGATATCAAGCTATTTAATAAAAAAAAAATCTATATATAAAGTGTATGATATCCAGGATCTGAAATGAGTATTTTGAAAAATTAGGCACTTCAAAGAATAGTTTCAGAAAACTTTAGTTGCACCAACATGATGGAAAGGCTGGTTGTGCATCTAATTCATTCCTCTGGAAAGGCTAGAAACCTGTTAATAAGTTTAACAACTGGTGTTGCATCTCCTGGCTGGTAAGGGATAAGAGACTCCAAGTCCATGTCTAAAATTGTCTGGTATAGTGTTTGAGGCCGAGCACAGAACAAATGTCTTCTCTCAGCCAGTTCCTCCGCAAGTTCGCTTTGATGATTGTCCATTAAATCCTCATTTACTACCACAATCAACGGCTTGCCTAACCTTAAAGTCTCGAATATGCTTCCTGAACCTGCAGAAGCATAAACCATTCCTTTCAAACATGAATTGCACTCGTTGCTAAGAGCTGAAAATTCTCAAGAACTCGAAATAAAGAACAAGGAACAATTTTGATTTGTTTCTAACTACTTGCCAAGAAAGAATAAAAGATGTGTGGAAATGGTCGTCTTTTCTCATTTTAGATGAGAATACTGCTAAATCAGAAAATTAACCTTCAGAAGCACCATAACGAATGCATACTGGACATTTTGTGAGAATCAAGGACCAAGATATCAGGCTTATTCGGTATAATAAGAAAGTCTAAGGTTTCATGCATTCAACACCAGCTATCGGAATCTGCCAGAAAGTAAAACAGAACAGTTTGACAAACACTTTTCACAAGCAGCGCTAGTCAATTGAACTGATTCAAGGTTCGGTAAACAGCTAAAGCAATTTGCTACTGAAACATTGAAGTTTTTTGGGCAAATCTACAATACTCCCTCCATCGCAAAAATATTGCCATAGTTGACTTGAACATATTTCAAATGAACTATGTTGAACTATCTATAAGTCAAACTAGGGCAATATTTTTGAGATGGAGGAGAAACGATTATGGTCTTCAAATCCATATGACATGAGAGGCCTGATATTAAATTTATTGAAGAAACAAGTGAAACCAATGAACAATTTATGCAAAAAAAAGCAACAGACTTCAAGCAACAAGAAACTGTCCTCATAGTACTCTATTGTTAGGAATGGGAGAGTAAAGCGTCAAGATACTGAGGCCAGTCTTTACTGGACTCATTGATCAGGGCAGAACAATTGCGTCTTTTAGCACAGAATTATAACATGTCAAAATATTATGATGAAAAGAATAAGAGCATCAGTTGTAGAAAAAAAAAACAGTTTAAAACATTTAAATTTGGTCAAAGAAGTCACTTGAACAGCTTCTTGGCCAACAATGTAAATGTTCTTCAGTTGAATATCAACTCTATTTAATGCAAGCCTGTATCTCAAGTTTGTTTAGTAGCAAAAGGTTCTCTTATGCAAAATAAAACTGCTCTGGAATGAGGATACAAGCGTAGCAATTTCTGCAAGATGGATAAACAAGATACGTAAAGAGAATGGGAAGCCCACTGAATGAGTCATGGAGATGTAATGCTATGCTGGATAATATGTGTAAGTTTCGGCCAGCAGGTTGAGAGGAGAAAAAATAATTCTTCCTTCTTACATTCAAAGTCAATCTACAATCACTTTATACAATTGGTCTTCCTAACTATTCTCTAGTCAAAATACTCTCATAAATACACCATTAAGCACCTCATTAGTGCCCTCCAACCGTTACAAAGACTAAGGAAAAAATCAGCCATCATTACACAATAACTACACTAATCTTATCCCCTAGAATCAAGCCATTATTTACAACCAAGAATAAATTACAAATAATGCATTCAAACTCCCTATCCGGTCAGCCTAAAATTCCGCCCCTGGTCTTCAGCCAGCTGAAACATGCTCCAACACTCCCCCTCAAGCTGGTATGTAGATATTGTCCATGCCAAGCTTGTTGACTAGTCTCTCGAACGTTGGCCCGTGTAAACCTTTGGTTAGAACATCCGCCACTTGTTGTTGAGTAGGAATGTAGACCATAGAAAAACTCTTGTCATCAATTTTTTCTCGAACAAAGTGACGGTCAACCTCAACATGCTTAGTACGATCATGATGGACTGGATTATGAGCAATACTTACCGCGGCTTTGTTGTCGCAATACAATTGAATCGGTCCCTTAGAAACGATACACAGTTCGGCCAACATTCTTTTTAACCATAGGCCCTCGCACATGCCGTGAGCTAAAGCTCGGAACTCGGCCTCAGCACTACTTCGTGCTACAACAGTTTGTTTCTTGCTGCGCCACGTAACCAAATTGCCCCAAACATAAGTACAATATCCCGAGGTGGACCTTCTATCAATTAATGATCCTGCCCAATCCGCATCCGTATAAATTTCAAGACTCCTCTCCCGTCTTTTTCCGAAAAACAGTCCTTTGCCCGGTGTTTTTTTCAAATATCTTAGGATTCGAAGAACAGCCTCATAATGTTGTGTTTTTGGTGTATGCATGAATTGACTCACCAAACTTACTGCAAAAGCAATATCAGGGCGTGTGTGCGATAAATAGATAAGCTTACCAACTAGGCGTTGGTACCGTTCTCGATCCATCTCCTTGCCTCCATTTAGATCAAGCTTTACATTGGGTTCTGTAGGTGTTGTCGCTGGTCTACACCCCAACATCCCAGTTTCCTGCAATAGATCCAATACATACTTCCGTTGAGAAATAAAGATACCTGATGAACTACGTGTTATTTCCATACCAAGGAAGTATTTCAAAGATCCCAAATCTTTCATTTCGAATTTGCTGCTTAGGTAACTTTTCAAGGCATCAATCTCATCCAGAGCATCTCCTGTGAGAATAATATCATCAACATAGACTATTAAAATAGCACGAGTTCCCTTAGAAGTATGCTTATAAAACATAGTGTGATCAGCATGTGACTGTTTGAACCCTTGGGTCTTAACAGCCTGAGTAAACTTTTCAAACCATTCACGTGGAGACTGTTTCAGCCCATACAACGATTTACACAACCTGCAAACCAAATTCTTCCCCCTGGAGAAACCGGGTGGTAAGTCCATATAAACCTCCTCATGGAGATCACCATTTAAGAAGGCATTCTTAACATCAAGTTGTTGGAGTGGCCAATCTAGACATGCTGCTAAAGAAAGTAGAATTCTTACCGAGTTTAACTTAGCCACAGGTGCGAAGGTTTCATTATAGTCAATTCCCGATACCTGAGTAAAACCTTTGGCCACCAGTCGTGCCTTATACCTGCTGACACTTCCATCTGCATTAAATTTTACAGAGAACACCCATTTACAACCGACTGGTTTTTTACCTTCAGGTAGCTCTACTATTTTCCACGTGTTGTTTTTTTCCAAGGCCCTTAACTCTTCCTGAACTGCATCTCTCCAATCCTTGTCTCCAAGTGCCTCATCAATATTCTTAGGAATCTGGATATTAGACACTTTTGTGGAAAATGCTGAAAACTTGCTTGACAATCTATCATTAGTCACAAAATCGCAAATGGGATATTGAGTACATACCCTTTTCCCTTTTCTCAAAGCAATAGGTAAGTCCAAATCCGTCGAAGTGTCCAAAGTTTCCTCCTCGCTGCAAGAAACAAGAATCGGTTCTAGGGATTGGGACTCTAGAGAGGCGTCTTTATCACTTTGAGGCTTGTGTTTTCGTGAATAGATTATTATGTTTGGAGTGGTTTTGGGTCCTTGGTCCGGGTTAGGAGAGTGGTTCGGTTGAGGAGAGGTGGCCGGATGGTCCGGGTGAGGAGAGGTAGTCGGATGGTCCGGGTGGTTCGGTCCTGAGGACTGGTTCGCGTGGTCCGGGTTCGGTCCTGAGGACAAGATTATGTCTCCCCCTGAAGCACTGCCGGAGAAGTTTGGAGAAGGCAGTGGTTCATTTGTTTGTGGAGTCGAAAATAGAAGTGATGATGTAAGGTTGGTTGAATCATTTGAAGAGAAGTAAGCCTCATTTTCACGGAAGTGTGTATCCATAGTAACAAAGATACGGCGAAGAGTGGGAGAATAACACTTATAGCCACGTTGAGTAGAAGAATATCCTATAAAGACACACTTTATTGCACGCGGATCAAGCTTTGATGATGTAGGATAACGATGGTGAATAAATACCACACAACCAAAGACTTTGAGGGGTAAGGTAGAACCCCCGTGGAATAAGGGGTACGTTTGATTAAGAAGAGAAAGTGGAGATTTATACTGGATAGTTTTTGATGGAAGACGATTAATAAGATGGCATGCTGTAAGGATTGCTTCCCCCCATAGGTAGGTTGGTACGTGCATAGTGAACATAAGTGCCCGGGCTACTTCAAGAAGATGACGATTTTTGCGTTCAGCCACGCCATTTTGTTGTGGTGTGTCTGGACAAGAACTTTGATGAATGATACCTTCGGAGGCTAAGTAAGTGTTTAGGATTTGGTTAAAATATTCTGTGCCATTGTCAGTGCGGAGGACTTTGATAGAGGTTTGAAACTGGGTTTTTATCATGGAGTGGAAATTTTGAAAAACATTGGCTACTTCTGTTTTTTCTTTGAGAAGATAGACCCAACATACCCGTGTGTGGTCATCAATAAAGGTAATAAACCACTTTGCACCAGAAATATTCTTAACTCGAGATGGTCCCCAAAGGTCACTGTGTACAAGTTGAAATGGAGCAGAAATGACATGTGGTTTTGCAGGGTAATCACATCGAACTTGTTTAGCAAAAATACATGCATCATAATGTAAATCAGACAAATGTTTATTATTCAATGGAAATAACTGCTTGAGATAACGAAGGCTGGGATGACCTAGCCTTTGATGAAGCAGTAGTACATCAGTGTTTTTGGGATCACAATTCAAAAGGGGGGCGGGTACTGTGGTATAGAGTACAAAGTTTTGTGGGTTTTTATGGGTATAGTCTTCAAACTGATAAAGGCCATTTCTCTCTCTAGCAATGCCAATCGTCTTCCCCGATCCCTGCTCCTGCAAAGTACATAATTGGGCAGAGAAATTAGCAGTGCAGTTTGCATTCTTGGTAAGTTTGCTAATAGACATTAGATTGCAAGCCAACTTTGGAACGTAAAGTACTGAATCAAGAACAATTGAAGAAGAGACTTGAACAGATCCTTTTCCCAATACAAATGCAAATGTCCCATCCGCCACTTTAACCCTCAACAAATTTGAACTCGGCTCATAAGCAGTAAATAGAGACTTATTACCTGTCATATGATCAGTGGCTCCTGTGTCCAGAATCCAAGGTGAAGTTTCTACAAAATTAACCATACCTTGATGGGCCTTTGTATTGGATGAGGCAGGCGCCTCAGATTGCGCCTTTAAGAGTGAGAGGAGTTGTTCTAGCTGAGTTTGGTTCAAGCCAATCTGGCCGGCTCCACTTGGCGATGAGCCTTCATCGGTGACAGCAGCAAGACTTCGGCTGTAAGTTTGAGGTGGCCTCTTCTGCCTCATGTATGTGGGTTTGCCATGTAAGTTCCAGCATTTATCTTGAGTATGGCCTAACTTGTTGCAGTGAGAGCATCGAGGGCGATTGTTAGGCCTCGAACTAACGGTTTTAGCGGCTAGTGCAGATACATCACTAGACCGCTCAACGGGTACCAGCTGCTGTACATCACGTCTTTCGCCGAGCATAACTCTTCTGCGACTTTCCTCCCTCCGGACCTCAGCAAAGGCTTCGCTGAGTGAAGGAAGGGGCCTTCGCCCAAGGATGCGCCCCCTTACTTCATCCAACTCCTTGTTTAATCCAGCAAGAAAATCATACAGCCTTTCTTTTTCTAGATGTTCTTTGAATTTAACATTCCCTTCTAGATCTCCCCAATCAGCTTCATAATGGAGATCAAGTTCTTGCCAAAGGGTTTGCAAGGAATTGTAATATTCTGTGATGCTCATATTTTCTTGGCGGCTCTCCTTCAGTTTGTTTTTTATCTCAAAAACTTGAGAAGCATTCTCAAGATCTGAATAGTGTTCATGTACAGCATCCCATATTGCTTTGGCAGTTCGTAGAAAAAGATAAGTACGGCTGATATGAGGTTCCATTGAATTGATGAGCCATGACATGACCAATGAATTGTTGAGTTCCCACGCTGGATAACGTGAGTCAGTGGTATCCGGTTTAGCAGCTTGGCCGGATATGAAAGCCAACTTGCCTTTTCCTCGCAAGACCATGAGGACTGACTGAGACCATAACAAAAAGTTCTTTCCATTCAATCTGTGATTGGTGATTTGGAGAGAGGAACTTTCACTCAGGGTTTGTTGGAAAGTAGGATCACCGGTGGTCACAGTTGTTGTGCCACCGGTGGGAGAGACAATGGGTGTGGCCGATTGGCTGGCGGCATTAGAGGGTGTTGGAGAACTCATCTCGGTGTTGGATGAGAAGAAAAGTGGGTGTTTGAGTGTTTACTGCTTTGGCTCTGATACCATGTAAGTTTCGGCCAGCAGGTTGAGAGGAGAAAAAATAATTCTTCCTTCTTACATTCAAAGTCAATCTACAATCACTTTATACAATTGGTCTTCCTAACTATCCTCTAGTCAAAATACTCTCATAAATACACCATTAAGCACCTCATTAGTGCCCTCCAACCGTTACAAAGACTAAGGAAAAAATCAGCCATCATTACACAATAACTACACTAATCTTATCCCCTAGAATCAAGCCATTATTTACAACCAAGAATAAATTACAAATAATGCATTCAAACTCCCTATCCGGTCAGCCTAAAATTCCGCCCCTGGTCTTCAGCCAGCCGAAACATGCTCCAACAATATGAGTGACATTCATTAATTTTACCTTGTCTCTCGACTTTAGCATGTCATTTTCTATTTTCTTGAAGGTAGGAATTAATGGAGAGTAACCACAGAGTCAGTTTTGAAATAATCATGACCTCCGTAGAGAAATTTGGTCATGAAGAATAGGTTTCCTGGTTCAACAAAGTCTACACTAGAAGATAAACTGGTCCAACAAAATGAGCACGAAGAAGAAACCATCGGCCCCAAGTGAATATATACTATTCATTTTTTGTGGGGATAAGATCAAAAATGGTTACACAGTGTCTTCGTTACAGCTACACTTAGAAGATAACGCTGGAAACATACGTTGTCCTCAAAACTTAACTAAAATATTTACTAGTCGTATATCAAATAAAATAAAAAATATTCTACTCATCGAGTATAAAATAAATCATCCATCCTCTATCCAATAATAGACTGATGCACAAAAAACAGGAAAACATAAATAAAACATGCCCACAAGGACATAACTAGGATTGGCATATATTCATATAACTGCAACAAAACGGTGGCGACAAATAAAAATTATGTCTTCTAGTTTACCAGCATGACTTATGACAAGGGATGCTGCTCTGATATAATCGGCTATGCTTGGTGAGAATGTGAAGTAGTCCACAACCAGAGACCCAGACCCTCCAGTAGTCTGGAAATAGAAAATCCACCATAGTTTCAAGCCGAAAAAATTTAGGTAAACAAAAAAGAAAAAGAAGTCCTCTATGCAACACGAAAGAAAAAGTGGCCATCAACAGAACATAAAAATCCAATTATTACCTTATCAGGAATGTAAGATCCACGACCCATCTGAATGAGCAGGTGAGTGTAACCTCGTCTATACAATTCTTCCTTAACTTCCTGAGCGTCGACGGCTCTAACTAAAGAATCAAAGCGGGTGGTTCCAACAGTAACAAATACTGTTCTTGACTCCGGATCAATCTCAATCTCACCCATTGAGTGATAGACCCACGTTTCTCCAGTCGAAACGAAGTTGCAACAGAAACTTAAAGAAAAGCACACAACATACTTATAGGCTAGCCCACATCTTTTCCAAAGGATATATAAAAGAAATCCCCCTTTTCCCTTTCCAATATTTAGAAAGAATTGAAATGATCTCTAGTCGCAACATTTTTTCTATTATCTATGATTTTCAATATTATGAAATTTGCATAATAAGAAAACTGTACAAAACGAGGTACTTGGAACATCACAGCAACAATCTTTTACTCCCTATCAGATGAGAATGTTAGAATCCCGTAATCATTGACCCATTATTGATGTAATTATTGTAATTGTATGGAAAGCATATAATTAGGACGGATAATTAGGAATAGAATTGATTTGATATCAATTGAGATTAATTTGTTTCCTTGTATAGCATAAACATAGGCCTATAAATGTACTCGAAGCATTGTGTAAAATACTCAAGAAAATATACAAGAAATATTTTTCTCTGCATACATGTTCTCTATTTTGACATGGTATCAGAGCGGTTATGATCAAACCTGTGTTTTTTGATTCATAACTGGCTCAGATTTATAATTTTCTTCATCGCCATAATCATACCCTCCGATCAAGTATACTATCTGAGTTTCGTGTTTGAGGCTCAGATTCTTGTGAATCCATCATTGTCATACCCATACCTGTATCCATCTAAATCTGTTCGTTTGGAGGCTCAGAATCTTGATCCTCATTGCCCCAATATACCAATCCCGGTCCGTTAACACCAAGACCAAATCCGTTCCCTGCAAAACAACAACAACATGTCAGAAACTCCCCAAAGTTCTGAGGAAAACTCCAGCACATCAGAAAACAGAACCAATATCCCCTCAACATTTGATTTATCTGAGCAATTTGCTCGTTTTCTACAACAAAATATGAACATCTCATCACCACCACCAGTCTCATCAAACCTTGTGCTGAAAGTGAAACTAAACAGCACAAACTACACACTCTGGTGCCGATTAATGAAGATGGTGTTGGGGGGCCGAGGAAAAAATTCACACATCACTGGGGTGCCCCCTCCACCATCTCCATCAGACGCGAATTACCCGGCGTGGGAACAACAGGACCAACTGGTATGTACGTGGTTAATTGATAATATTGATGACAGCCTAGTAAATAATGTGTCGCAGTACTCTACTGCGAAAGCCTTGTGGGATGGTCTCGCAGTAACTTACGGGTCAGGGGGAGACCCACTTCAAATTTTCGATCTCCACAAAAGATGTTACACAATCAAGCAAGAAAGTCGGACTCTTAAATCCCTTTGGGATCAACTCCAAGGAATTTGGCTCACAATCGATTCTATGGACCCTAACCCCATGGAATCACCACGGGACATTGCAACTTACGCCAAAAAAATTCAAGAACAGAGGCTCTATCAACTGCTACTGGCAGTTGACGAAAAATTTGCAGACACAAAAAGGGAACTCTTGAAAAGAGAACCCAAGCCTACGGTTGAAACCGCGTACAACGAACTCCGACGGGCTGAGATTCAGCAGGGAGTCCTAACCAGCAATCCATCAGAACTAAATTCCTCATTTGGATTGGGACACGGTTTAGTAACAAAATCAACAACAGACAGACCACGAGGACCAACGGGACAGCCACCACGCTCAGGGAACCCATCACGGCGTGGTGGAGATGATAAAAACACCGAATGCACTCACTGCAGAAAAAAGGGTCACAGCAAGGATAGGTGTTTCAAATTGCATGGATATCCTGACTGGTGGGACGAGTATAAGAAGAAAGCTCACGCCTCTGCTGCCCAAAGCACTGAAATCAGCCACTCTGGCAACAAGAAGGACTCAGAGGGGCTAAATCTGAGAAAATCTGGAGAGAAATATGCAGAAAGTGCCGGGTCAGCCATGGCTGCCATGGGAGAGAACGAAGCAAGCGGCGCAGAAGGTAACGGGGCTGGGGTTGAAAACCCTAGCCCCCTCCACTCTTTAAATACCCCAATATTGCATGTTGAGCACTCATTTGTTCCCCCCGTTTTTAATTCTGCCCCAATAAATATGCTAAAATCCAGCGAAGTCCCCCAAGTTTCTGCAGGTTATATTTGTGGTCCTCAGATTATAAAAACGGATGGTGTGGCCCCCAAACTTCCTGCTATGACACTTATGGACCCTAAAGTCCCTCCTTCACTCAAAACGACCCCTCATTTTTCACCCATGCCCAATTCAGACTCCCAAAATATTGTATCCCCAGATCAGTCCCTTAACTCCCAATGTCATTTAACCCAAACCACCTCACACTGGATATTTGACTGCGGTGCCACTGACACAATGACATATGATCCTTGTGACTTTATCACTCATACCACACCTACAAAAAGGGCAGTTGTCACCGCCAATGGGGCCTCTCTTCCAGTCAAAACTGGAGGCACCGTTTCTATTACTCCTGATCTTACCTTAAAAAACTGTCTATATGTTCCCTCGCTATCTACGAAATTGTTGTCTATTAGTCAACTTACTAAGACGCTTGACTGCATAGTACTTATGTATCCTGATTTTTGCCTTGTACAGGACATTCGTACGGGGGTGATCATTGGGCGTGGTACTGAACGCCAAGGTTTGTACTATGTTGATGCGGCGGTGCAACAGGGACAGTCTAATCTTGCCACCGGGACGACTGAACGACAGGTGTGGCTATGGCATCGACGACTAGGGCATCCTTCATTTAGTTATTTAAAACGCCTTTTTCCTACCTTATTTACTTCTTCTGTTCCATCCTTGGCTTGTGATACTTGCCTCCGGGCGAAACAAACTCGGGCATCATATATTGCTAATAATACACGAGTCAATCGTATGTTTTCTTTAGTTCATTCTGATGTGTGGGGTCCATCACCATATAACACTCCACTTGGCTTCCGCTACTACGTGATATTTGTTGATGATTTCTCTCGTATGACATGGTTATACATATTAAAACACAAGTCAGAGGTCTCTCAGAAATTTATTCATTTTTATACTATGATTCAAACCCAATTCGATACAAAAATACAAACTCTCCGCTCAGACAATGGGGGCGAATATCTTGACAGTACTCTGACACAATTTTTGGATACTCATGGGATTATTCATCAGACTTCTTGTCCACATACACCTGAATAAAATAGCGTGGCCGAACGAAAAAATAGAATTCTTCTCGAAATGACTCGTGCAATGATGTTTGACTCTAATGTCCCGACAAGTTTCTGGCCGGAGGCGGTATCCACAGCCACTTACCTAATCAACCGACTGCCCACTAGCATTCTCAACTACCAAACGCCCATTCAGGTACTCTCCTCCCAACATCCTTTACCCTCACTATATACTCTTCCACCTAAAGTATTTGGCTATACCGTATTCACTCATACTCCTAAACATGAACGCACTAAATTAGACCCTTGTGCTGAAAAATGTATATTTGTTGGGTATGCCACTACTCAAAAAGGCTACCGCTGTTACAATCCCCGAACCCGTCGCATTCATATCACCATGAACTGCACCTTCCTTGAAACCGAATTCTATTACACCTCCCAATCTCGGCCTCAGGGGGAGAGTACATCTGAAGGAACCCTAGATTGTACGGTGCCATATCTTCCTTGTCAGACGGATGACCCAACACGGCAAGTAGATGACGCCGACTGTGTTGTAGCTCCCAACATTGTACCGCCCGAAGTGCCAGTATCACGACCACAAGAGCCTCCGGCAAATGAACTGTGCAAGGTAACAAATCAAGATACTAATGCTATTCATTCTACTCTTAGTAATGATACTGATTTGACAACAATAAGTGATACTAACCCGCAAAACACAGATACTTCCCTTGATTACCCAATTACCCCCGAAATGCTTACAGGGACTGATCATCGGGTGGCACAGCAGGAAGTTCGGGTACTACCTCCGAGGGTAAAACGAGGAGTCCCACCTGACAGGTATTCCCCTGAACGAACGTCTAAAACTTCAAAATATCCTTTGAGTTTGTCTGTGACAGGATTATCCCAGATAGCTCGAGGGTTCTTTACTTCTTTGTGTGAGGAACAAATACCACGGACAGTAGAAGAGGCCCAATCCCAACCAGAATGGAAAAAGGCTATGATCATTGAAATGGAAGCCCTAGAAAAGAACAGAACGTGGGAAAAGTGTCAGCTTCCACCTGGAAAGAAAGCAGTTGGGTGCCGATGGGTATTCACCATTAAATATAAGGCTGATGGAAGTATCGAGAGGAACAAAGCTCGGCTTGTTGCTAAAGGGTACACTCAGACCTATGGTATTGACTATTCAGAGACATTCTCTCCTGTGGCCAGAATTGATACGATCCGAGTGTTGTTTTCGATCGCAGCAACCCATAATTGGCCTCTTCATCCGTTCGATGTTAAAAATGCGTTTCTACATGGGGATCTCAAAGAAGAGGTATATATGAACCCTCCTCCAGGTTTTTCTGCAGGTTTTAAAGCGGGAGAAGTATGTAAGTTACGGAAAGCCCTGTATGGACTCAAACAGTCTCCTCGAGCGTGGTTTGGCAGGTTCACTGAAGTTATGAAACAAGATGGCTATCGACAAAGTAACGCAGACCACACACTGTTTGTCAAAAGAAGAAAAGGACTGGTTATGTGTTTGATTATATACGTGGATGATATGATAATCACAGGGAATGATTGTAAGGAAATTGCACGTCTTCGGGATAATCTATTTACCAAGTTCGAAATGAAGGATTTGGGGGGGGGGGCTAAAATACTTCTTGGGCATTGAGGTTTTGCGGTCAAAAACAGGAATATATATATCACAGAAAAAATATGTTTTGGATCTACTCGCTGAAGTTGGGATGCTTGACTGTGAACCTAGTAGCTCACCTATGGCAACAAATCAGAAATTGCGGATGACCGAAGAAGAGGCATATACGGATACCGGGCAATACCAGCGGCTGGTAGGTAAGTGATCTATTTATCTCATACTCGACCTGATATTGCTTATGCGGTAAGTATTGTCAGTCAATTTATGCATCATCCACAAAAACACCATATGGAGGCAGTCATGAGAATTCTACGGTATCTCAAGAAGACACCTGGAAGAGGAATTGTGTTTCGAAACAATGGGCACCTAAATATTCAGGCATATACTGATGCAGATTGGGTTGGAGACTCATCCGATCGGAAATCCACCTCAGGGTACTTTGTACTTTTAGGAGGAAATCTTGTGACGTGGAGAAGCATGAAGCAGAAAGTTGTTTCTCTATCAAGTGCTGAAGCAGAGTTTCGCGGAATAACGAAGGGAATTACAGAGGTGTTATGGGTTCAGAAGTTACTCAGGGACATTGGGCTACAGTTCAACCTTCCGACACCACTTCTATGTGACAACAAGGCAGCTATCAGCATATCAGAGAATCCAGTACAACATGACCGGACTAAGCATATAGAGATCGATAGACATTTCATCAAAGAAAAGCTGGAAACAGGAATTATTGAATTGCCCTTTGTGCGATCAGAAGATCAACTGGCGGACATACTCACCAAAGCAGTCAGTGGAAGGTCATTTGAAAGTATCTTGTGCAAGTTGAATGTGATTGACCCCACGATTCAACTTGAGGGGGAGTGTTAGAATCCCGTAATCATTGACCCATTATTGATGTAATTATTGTAATTGTATGGAAAGCATATAATTAGGACGGATAATTAGGAATAGAATTGATTTGATATCAATTGAGATTAATTTGTTTCCTTGTATAGCATAAACATAAGCCTATAAATATACTCGAAGCATTGTGTAAAATACTCAAGAAAATATACAAGAAATATTTTTCTCTGCATACATGTTCTCTATTTTGACATAGAATTTGATCAAGCATGTAATGATCAAAAGAAAATCAAGCAAACTTTACCTTCTATTATTTGGGAAAAACAGAAGGCCCAAATTAGCTCCGGCAGACAGATCGCACAGTAATAGAACCAATTATGTAATGTAAGAGTGCAATTCAAGGCTGCGCCATCAATTGGCCAACAACTTCAACCAATCTACTCCCAAATTAACATCGTTGAAGTTATGAAACTACCGATGTTAAAAGCTGCATATCTTTAAGAAAGCGCTGCACTTATTTGCCAGATATCGCTCGGCAAGTTCGTTTATTTACTTATCACAATTATAAAAAAAAATAGTAGTTCGTTTATTCAAAATGACGAAGTCACGTACAAAAAAATTTAAAGGGAACTCAAACACAGTAGTTATGACGCTGATATTGTTTTTTTTTTCTTTTTTGGTTGTCCGAGGTATACCTCTAGCCGAAAGTTAGAATCCTCCATTCAGAAGAGTAATCTCCCATCTCTGCGGTCAGCACACATTAGTTATGACGCTGATATTGTTTTTGGCTATTCCCTTTGCACGTTTATGACTAAACGTACAAAACCATGTACTCAAAAGGGGAAAAAAAAGGAACAAAAGTTAAATAACAATGGATGAGAGAACATGTAATTTATGGATGAGATTTAAGTTAATTTATCATAAACTTTTTGAAATGTGTACATTACGTGTGTTTTTAGATGATATAAGACGTTTTTAGTACAATAGCCTAATCCGTGTGTTTATGGTGTTCATGTATTGCCCCTACCATCCCATGGATTTATTGATGGTACGATACATTGTTTGTTGTTTATTGGTTATAAATGGATCACATATGGTAAAAAGTAGCTTACTTACTAGGTAAATATGTGAGATCTTATAAGGTTTTGTTTAGATTAATAAAATCGATCTGTTTTTTTTTTTAGAATAATAAAAACCTCACCTCTTAAATGTTGTTACATATTTGACTTTTCAAATTTTTAATGTTTGTTTATTAATTTTGGTTGGATTTTATACAATTTACTTTATTTTCAATTTTGATGTGAACTTCCGTTATAGTTACAAAGCGTCGTAGCGAAAGGGAGGTTACATCTTCCTAGTTGTTTATGCCTCTAATATGGTTGTTTTGCTTTTTCTCTCGTCAATCTATGTATTTTCTTTCAATCTACTCCCTTAATAATGCGACTATTTCTTAACACCAATATCTTCTCTACGAGTGTCAAATAGGTCGTGTATAGTGTTTCGTATTTCGTGTTTTTCAGGTTTCGTGTACCAAAGTGACATACCCATATCTTACCGGTTTGCTTCGCGTGTATGGATGTAGATACTCAAACCTGTACATGTCAGGTTTCGTGTCGTGTACGGGTCATTTCGTGTATTTTTCAGGTATTTTCAGGTTTTCGTGTATTTTTCAGGTCTCATGTACATAAACGACTACTGAAGGTGGATTTGAGCTGAATCTGTTTCTTTTTTATACGAAATCACCATTGCTAAATAATGATCATAAATTTTATGAAAATAGAAAAGATAACAAGTTGCTCGTGAAGAAAAAGTTGTCAAGATACTCACCTGAACTGTAGATCTGGCGGCGGACGGGCGGAGATTGGAGAAGACGACAGATAGAGAGGGGGTTGGCTGGTGGCTGCAGGCGGCCGGGCAGGAGATTGGAAAAGGGAGAAATATGATTTGAATTTGGGAATGAGGATTATGATTTTGTGAATGGCGGAAGAGGGGAACCCGGGGGAGTGATTAATGATTAGGTTAGTATTTTTTTATTATAGAAAAATGTATTTTTTTTTACTTTATTAATTATAAATTTTTATTTAAAATATATTTTTAAATTTTTGGATATTCCGGGTATAAACAGGTAACCTGCTGGTATATCCGGACACGACCCGCCCTTAGCGGGTATCTTTCAGGTCTTAATCGATTTGTACATGAAACCCGTCAAGGTCATACCCATACCCGCAAAAATCGTATCAGGTTCGGGTCGTGTCTGAAATTGCCACCCCTAATCTTTTTTTTGAGTTAACTTTAAGAAAGTCTATGTTATAAGTTTTATATAATATATAATATTGTTAACAATACTCTTCTAATATAGAGTTTTCAGAAGGAAAAAAAATTTGATTTATAAGTGAAAAATTAATTAATAAGTTTGTTAGCTTATTATTCTTTTATACAACTTCTTCCATCAAGTTAAACTTAAACTAATAGATCATATAATATATGTGTATGCATGTATATATACCTAAATGGATGAATTTATTTGGCTATATACACAGCAAGAGCAAGAATATACTAGCTTTTAAAAGCAAATTCTTGCTTTTGAACTATCTCCCTCCAGCTCCTTTTCATCACATTTATTTTTCATTCTGTTTTTTCTAAAAATCATTTTTTCAGGTTTGTGGCAGGTAGCAAGGCTTTGGATCGGAGATCACTCTAGTGGAATTATGAGAAACTTGTTCCGATTATTCATGGAGAATTCGGAATTTTGTGAGCTGTAAAATTCAAATTTTTTTTGATAGACAACCTTTGAGTATCGGCTTGTTGGCGCCGAATTCTGCAGTTCAGGATCATTTTGCCTCTTGAATTCAAGTGGAACTTGGAGAGGCTGATCGAGTTTTGAAGTTTGTTTTGTCCTGATTTTGAATTTTGGGAGTAATTGCGGAAAACAGAAGAAAACATTAATAAATTGGGGGTGATTAATTGGGAGTGATCGAAGATGTCAAAGGTGGTATATGAAGGTTGGATGGTGCGGCATGGACGGCGGAAAATAGGAAGATCGTTTATTCATATGAGATATTTTGTTCTTGAGAATCGGTTACTTGCCTATTACAAGAAGAAGCCTCAAGACAATGTGGTAATCACATCTATCAGTTCAACTGCGTATTTTGATTGCCATAGTATGCTTACTTAGTGAATTTGAATGTTGTAGTATGCTCTGCAAATTCATGTATCTGAAATTTGAAATCTTGGATTAGTAAGTTTCTATACTGGCAATTACAAAAAAAAAAAAAAAGTTTCTCTACTGCCAGATCAATCTTGCAACGACTGATATGTTTTCTGCTCTGCGGTTTATTTAAGGTTCCAATCAAGACCCTTCTTATAGATGGAAACTGTAGGGTGGAGGATCGAGGCTTGAAGACTCATCATGGACATGTTAGTCAGTTTCCTAGCTGTTTCCTTTCTTCGTTTACTGTTTTCAGGTGTTTGATTCCTTATTTATTGGTCAGTCAGAACAGCAGGATCTGCTGAAAGGGGGTTAGGAGTTTGATTAGGTATGAAGTTAATCATCCCTGTCTATGGTTTATTAGAAATTGCCGGGTGCTAGTTTAAGTGTGCACTCCAATTCCTCTAAATTGTGGCAGGGTTGGCAGATTATAGTAAATAAATCGTTTTTGACTTGTAAAAATTGAATAAGATTTTGACTTCTTGGAGCGAAGTATAGCTTGTCGGTAATAGGGGAAATGCCACAAATGTCTTGGTTTTCGTGCAAAATTAACAGCTGGTGTAACTGTATGACCAAAAATTAGGCATATTTAGTGATGACATATATTAAAAAGAATGTACTTAAGACTTCAAAGTTTAAGTCCCCCCCCCCCCCCGCTTCTCCTTTTTTGTATGTTTATTATTAGTATTTTTAAGGCCTGTATGATGCTGGATATACTATTAGCTTTGCTGGGTGGAATATATATATGGATATGAAAGCCTCTGGTGTACTCTTAGGATCATTAAGAGGACCTTTAAATGTGCACAACTCTACTCACTAAATAAAGAACGGAAAAGAATGTGTGCAAGAGCCTTCAAGTTGATCCTCTGATGTATCTAGACCTAGAGTTTTGTTCTATTCTTCCAAAAGTGTCATAATTTGTAATCAAATTAATGACAAATGAGAACTAGCTCTTAAATTGACAGAAATTACTTGGTCGGAGATAGATGATTAGCTGTGGATGGTTTGGATGTAGGTTGCAGTGCAAATTGTGTCTGTTGCATAAACATACGTCTAAGAATGACAACTCAGGATTTTATGGGCAAGCATGTAAAGAAAGTAAAAAGAAAAAAACACTTAGTTGTATTCTTGAGAACAATGGTTTGTAGAAGTTGCTAGGCACGGTCCAAATATATGAAGAAACTGAGTACCTTTCATTTCTGTGGTTCTGTGCTTCATTTGTAAAGCTATAGTAGAACCATCTCATTCATTCTTTTCTCTTCTTTTCAAACGAGAGAAAAAAGAGGGAAAAAGCACTCGGTTGCTCTTTGGCACACCGGCATGACTGCCTCATATACGACTTATGCTCCCACACAAAAGAAGTTAAGAATAAACATGACAAAGAAAGCACTTGCTTGGATTGGATGCATGTTGCAGCATTTTGGAAGTTGCATAATCTTCATTTCTGTTGTTTGATATTTTTATCTTCTTTTGTTTCTGACAGATGGTTTATGTTTTGTCTGTTTACAACAAGAAAGAGAAGTATCATCGGATAACGGTGCGTGTTTTTATTTTGTTTTCGTATTTGTATATTTGGATGGAATAGGTTCATATTTAATCTAATGTGGAATCTCAAGGAAGTATGTGGCTCTGTGGCAAGAAGATGAATGTAAAATTTAGGGGAATATCAATTAATAGAGTTGCTACACCTATTTTTTGCAGCTTGCAATCACATATGAAAATTTTCGGAAAACTTAAGTGATTGTTTATATTGTTAATCAAAGATGGAAGGGTAAGAAGGTTATACCCGTTTGTTTTAATTGTTCTGCCCTACGAGCTTGAGTTAGGAGAGCATATGAATTAGCATACGTATTATTTGGAGATTTGGAATTGTATCTTAAAAAAGTGAACAACCAGATTTGAATGCTTACTATCTTGTAGCCTTGACATCTGGGTTTCATGAAGTCATTGGTTGTAAAAGGACTTATCATTCCACAACCTAACATGCTTTTCCTATTCTTGGTGATTCTGTTTGCTTCTGCTCATTGGTGCTTTGGACTTCTAAATCTTTCTGCATTTCTCTGACTGCTTGGAATGACATGGCTTTGTGTTGTTTGAAATATGGATGGAAAAGGGGGGGGGGGGGGGGTTCACACCCATGTTGATCACAGCCCATGTTTCTTACTAGGTATTTTGAAATCGAACACTGATATTTTGTGCACTATGCTTGATTGTTTCTAGAAATCTACATTAACATGTCGTTGACTGGATACCAGGATGCTTGAGGTTGTTTTGATGTAGATGGTACAGAATTTTAGGTCATATATGAAAATAAAATAAAAGTGCAGGTTGTCAATAATGTGTCCACAAAAAAGATTTAATTACAAAAAAAAAAAGTGTCTACAAAAAGAGAGAGAAAGATGCCCTTTTTTGAGATTTGAGTAGATCGATTCTGGACGTAAAGGAGAGGATTCTGGAGAATATTGTATTACTTGAAGCGAGGAATATTATGAACTTGTAGCAGGACATGAACAGGAATTTTGATGAAAAGAAGTGCAACTCCTGTCGTCAATCAAGTCCTCAATCCTGCCGTCATTTTCTCATAGTCCTTTATTTCTGCTTAAGAATGGCTAAAATGTTGTCCACATTTTAATAAGAAGCATCGATGTTCTCAAAATATGCCTGTTTGGACAAGCAAAATAAAGTACTCTTGGGTTCGGTTCTTGCAGTGTTTAGCAATTCTTCACTTTATAGTGGCATAGTTCAGAAAGAGAAAAAAGCATAAAAGTAGTCACGTTTATTCCCTTAATTAATTACATTCACGGGCTAAAATTTAGTAGTAACCTTGACTTGTCATACCTCTTTCCTTTTTCTTTTTAATGTTCTGCAGTACAAATGCATTCATTATGACACGCTTGATGTTTTCAGATGGCAGCTTTCAACATCCAGGAGGCTCTCATCTGGAAGGAAAAAATTGAATATGTAATTGATCAGGTTGATTTCTTATTTGCAACCAGTTTATTGTCATACTTAAAATTTTCTCTGTTGTTTCATCGGCTTATTGAATTCATGTGTCTGGTGTTTTCATTTGTATGGTAAACATGTTTCATCTTTTTTATCATGTCTCAAGTCATGATATCATATCTGGCCTGTTTGGTTTCTACTTTGTGTACTTTAGTTGATTATTGGCCAATGACTGCAGCATCAAGAAGCACATGCCCTTAACGGTAATAAGTACCAGTCATTTGAATATAAATCCGGGATGGATAATGGAAGGAAATCTTCCTCATCTGATCGTGAAAGCCAGTAAGTATGAAGCAAGCTTTTCTTTTTATTTTTGCTTTCCTTCATTTGCAGCGTTGTGTATATTTGTGCAACACTGAACACCGTGTGAAAAGAATTATAGAAGTTATTAGTACATCCAATCATAGAAAATTTATAGAAGTGATTCCCTTATTTACCCTACTAAGTTAACTTGTAGTATGTCCAGTCTAGTCATGTGGTTTTACAAACCTGGCAATGTTTGAAGAAACGAATTTGTGCAGGATGGTACAGCATATTCTCCTATAGAAGTCTTTGTGATGATGTTATCCTTATCAGTATTTGATACATCTTTGATGAGATGTTTTATCTGGTCTTGGAAGAAGAATATGTCGCTTCTACATTTTTGGCAGGAGTAATCACTTCTTTGTGAATAGATATCTCTTCTTACTTTTAGGTTGTATGGTATTTCACCGTACTATTAAGCAGCATCTTTCAAAACAATCAGTGTAAAACATAGTTTCTCTGGTTGTTTCGCTAGTTGGCTTGCATTCCTTGAAATTTTTAGGGTTTCAATATTTATGAATTTTTCTCACATGATGTGGCTTTCTCACGCGTTGCTATTCTGTATGGTGGTTCTGGGGATAATTTTTTTGTTTGAAAGATAAACCATATGCTATATTGTCCACTCACTCCCCTGGAGACTAATGCCTTATACCTAGGCGAAGAAGTGCCCCTCCAAAAGTCCCGCCCTACAATGATATAATGCATCCATGTGTACATCCTTGTGTCTTAAGCCACAAGGTGAGTGCTTTTGACAAGTATGGCAAGTAATAGAGCTTATTTTTTCTCTTACTAAAGAGAAATCTCTAACAACATGGTATTATGATAAGTATTCAATTTAATAGCTTAGCCTTAGTTTGAGGGTGGGACATATCATGATACAAGTCCTAGCACCGCAAAACTAATTTACTGACTGTGGGATATACAACATTGTTCTATCACCCTTTAACTGCTATAGATTTCCTCTTACTGAAGGACCTGTTGATTTTGTTAGTGATCAACTCAGGATGTATAAAACAAGGAAGAATCAGATGGTGAGGGTTTGTTGAATATGTGCTTTTGTAGTTGGCTGTTAAGAGTGTACTGCATACTTCACTTAAGGTACTAATTTAGTATGACATTCATATGAGGATGTTAATTGTAATGATTATACTCTAATTTACCAGGAATTTAGAAAAATTTTGATCCCAAAATTGACTATTATGTCAGTAACTTCAGTGGTCCATTAAGAGAGAATTTCATCTTGCACCCCCTAATCTTCTAAACTAATAGGCTAATTCTGGCGCTGCTCCTTTGCTAGGCTTGACGAGAAATTGGTTTGAGGCTTGTATGCCTTCTTTTCCAATTTTCTGCTATTAGTGTATTTACTTGTGTATTTTCTTCAAATTTTCTTGTTCACGCCTTTACTCCATATCTTAAGTGTGCAAGAGCGGCTGGTTGCTCTTATTGTTGAAGGCCATTACCTTTGGTTATGCTTTTGTCCTTATGCTCCTCTTTATGACCTTATTTTTGTGATCTTTTGTAGCCTCCACCCACCCAAAACTCCTAAAGAAAAAAAAAAAGAAAGACGGGAGAAAGAGAATCATACCTTATCTTGTTCATATCGAGGATCTGATTGCCTCTGTTTCTAGTCCCTCTCTGTTTCTCTGTGTATACGTGCGTACTCATTCCCCCCCTCCCCCTCCTTTTTTTTTCTTTTGTCTGGTTCTCTCTCTCTCTGTATGTGCTTGTGTTCCTTATTTCCTTTTTGGTTCTTTATTTTCATCACATAATTGCATCTTTGTTTTGGTTACTTTAGGTTCAGTGCTGCTGAGGATGACGATTCTCATCCAAATTTGTTACGAAGAACTACCATTGGAAATGGTTTTCCTGCCTCCATGTTGTCTTATTGAAAATGATTCCATGCTAGGCTTTGACTTATCATTTTCATATGCAGGCCCTCCTGATTCTGTACTTGACTGGACGAAGGAATTAGATGCTGATCTGGCAAACCAGAATGCTAACAATCAGGCGTTTTCTAGGAAAAATTGGCGACTGCTCCAGTGCCAAAATGGTTTGTTATTTTCATTGCATTATTTCATGACTTCAGAAAACGGTATGTCTAGGAATTGTCAGATAACTTAGTGTTTATGACATTGTTATGTTACTGATTGCAGGGCTTCGCATTTTTGAGGAGCTTATTGAAGTGGATTTTGTTGTATGTCTTTTGCTGCTTTTGAGCAAATTTTGATGATCATATATGTCAGATATTACAATTACGTATTTCTGTGTCTCTAGCCAAAGAGTTGTAGCAGAGCAATGAAGGCTGTTGGAGTTGTCGAAGCCACATGCGAGGAAATATTTGAACTTGTAATGAGCATGGACGCCACACGTTTTGAGTAAGCGCATCTAGTATTCAATTTACATGTAGTATACAAGTTAGATGTTTCATTGTTCTACGTTGGCAGGTTACAGCATTTGTATGTTTAAACGGCTCTATTTTAATTTTCTACGCCAAAAAAAAATCATGTCTTTTTGATACCCAAGTGTATCTGTGCGATCAAACTTCCATAAGTTTCAGTTTTTCTTTTTTTTGGTTGATTAAGTTTGATACACAGCTGGTCAAGTCATCTTTCTTTTTAATCTCTCTTTAGTTTTGAGACTCAGATTATAACATTTATGTCATGCTTTTGGTCTTGATCTCAAATATATCAATGATCTCTGTAGGTGGGATTGCACATTCCTGCATGGTAGCCTGGTCGAGGAGGTAGATGGACATACAGCAATACTGTATCATGGACTTCAATTAGACTGGTTTTCTATGTAATATTTTGTTTGTATGTAGATCTTTGGTTCTTTTTCTCCTGTTTTCTTGACGGTCCTTTCATCAGTGCACTCTTGCTTGATGTTGGTCTTTCAGATAGGTGTTCGAATGACACGTTTAACCAATCAGTTGTCCATCCCTGTTTCTTCTATTGTGAAGTTTAACAATTACACTAATGGACTGTGGTATCCATTCTTATCTTCAAGCTCTTCCTTCAAAGGAACCAGGCTTGATGTTTGAATTGGATGTCTCAGGCTGTACAAGAAGAATGAATCACAGTCTTGTGCTGTAGTTTGTAGTTACATGATCTTGTTTTTGGTTGCTTCAGGGGTTTTACCTCAAAATTTAGTAGCCCTGCCTGCCCTCCTTCTAGCCTCTTCTTTTAATTGCTTTGTGGTTTGGGTTTGATAAGTGGTGGCTTGTTTTTGGTTGCTTCAGGGGTTTTACCTCAAAATTTAGTAGCCCTGCCTGCCCTCCTTCTAGCCTCTTCTTTTAATTGCTTTGTGGTTTGGGTTTGATAAGTGGTGGTTCCCTTAAGCTCAATTAGATGTCACTTGTCTTCCCCTCAACTACTTTTAATTTAATTTGCTGAGACAGAAATGGAAAAGAGAACCGTGAGAGGAAGAGTCAGACCAAGAGGTTCCATACGTAATGTGAAGAACCATTGACCCCTGAATAGTTCTGATCAAGTATAACAAAGAGCAATATTTTCACATTGCTTGCATCTGCAATTGGAAGTGAGATCCGTTATGTACATGAAGCCAAATTTATGCTGCCTTGATTGGCTAATCCTGGTTTAACTTTGAGTGCTGGATATATCTTTTTAATGGGTAGTTTGCAAAGAAGGGTTCAACTAAATATCTTCCCATGTAAATTGCATTTTTCAGGTTCACATGGCCTCGAGATCTTTGTTATGTGCGTTATTGGCGTCGGAATGACGATGGAAGCTATGGTAATTAGGCTTAAGTTGCACTTGCCTACTAGGACTGGATTCACAATCTTACTTTCTCTTGTGCCTCTGTTGCAGTTGTATTATTTCGCTCAAGGGAGCATGAAAATTGTGGTCCACAGTCAGGATTTGTTAGGGCACATATAGAGAGTAATGCACTTTCTTTTCATGCTATTCCTCTGCATTGAATTCAGCAGCGTGGAATTTCCTTAACAAACATTAGAAAGTATATTTCAAAAGCCATTCTTTGTTTAAAATAAATGACCAACAGTTTTCACTGTTTGGTATTACAGGTGGTGGTTTCAATATTGCACCTATGAAACCCCATCATGGCAGGCCCAGAACACAAGTGCAGCATCTCATGCAGATTGACTTGAAAGGCTGGGGAGTGAATTACGTTTCATCCTTTCAGCAACATTGTCTCCTTCGGATGTTGAATAGTGTGGCTGGTAAATATTTGTGCTTAGCGTGTACTTGGTTCTTATATCTGTCAATTTATACCTTGAGTCTTTCTGCAGCGTGGTGAATTTTGTAACCCTTGTTATTTTTACTTTTTATCGTTAAATGCTTAAACCTCTCACTTTTTGGGTTTTCTGATGACTTTTTCTTCTTATTTGGAGAAAGTTTAACTTCCATCTGCTTATAAAAGATTGCATTGTTGAGTTGGATGTATCACATGTTTGTGCTGGATAACTTAGACGTGCTTTGTGTTTTAGTTCGTTAAGCTATTTTCGGCGAATGATTTTTGTCCACTTATGGAAAGCCTAGCATGGTTTGTAAGAGAGGCTCTTAGTAGCTAGCTGAGATATTGGGAACTAATTACCTTATTTTTGAAAGTTTAAGCTGTAAGAGAAACAAATAATTTGTATTTTTGTACACTCAACACACCCCTGTCACGTGTAAACTTACCACATGTGCAGAACAGTATCAACGGTTGTAGAACGTAGCAGTAGTATTTGCAGTGGCAATAGTAGATAATGGAAATAGTATTAATTTTTCAGGATTGGCAGTATTAGTAGCAGTTGCAGAAGTTGGTAGTAGCCATAGTATTATTTTTTCCAGGAAATATATCAGTGACGGTAGCTGAAAAACAGTAGTAGTAGATAGTAGCAGTAGTATTTGAAGTAGCAATAGCAGATCATAGCAACAGTATTATTTTTTTCAGGAATAGGAGTAGTACTAGCCGTCTTTCCATTTCTAATGTAGAGAATACACTTTTCCTTGACTTTGAAATATGATGGAATATAACAAAATGACTCACTAAATTGTCGACGCTTCTTGTAATGTGAAGTAGCAGTCGATCAACACAATACTTGGCGCGATTTTCATTATAGGTCATCCGGAACAACCTCTGTGTGTTTCCAACATATGGGTAATGTTGTGTACATCTGACCCCATTTACCCCACCATAGATGGGAGACTCTAAGACAACGGAGAAATGTTCTTGTTGAGGATTAGTACTAGTAGCAGGAGTAGTATATAGTAGCAATTTCCCTGCATTGGGCTATATTTCTGCTCTTTCAAACATCCAATTCAATGCAGCTATCTGCCTGTCATCTGACATGTCCTCAATTAGATGTCCTGAAATTCCTCCTCTCAAATGTGGTAAATCATAACTGAGAAGCTATTGATGAAGTAATTCGTTTATCTGTTGAGATAGGTGTAAGTTAACTCTTTCAGATTTGCTTACAGGGGAAAAAAAAATAAAAAGATTTGCTCACCAAAAAAAAGAACTTTCAGATGAGGTTGTTCTTTTGATCCCTTGTACTGGAGCATCCTTCTTGGTTATGCAGGGCTACGGGAATATTTTTCTCAAACTGATGAAAGGTCTGCTGCCCCGAGGATCCCTGTAATGGTCAGCATGACATCAGCTTTTGTTTCTGCAAAGAGGGGAAAAAAGCTTTATGACTCCTCTGGGCATCAACGTAGTGCTTCTTTAGATTTAACAAGTTCCTCCAGTAAAAACCCTATGTTGATAGATGAGTACTCAGAAGATGAAGAAGATTTTCAAGTTACTGACACAGAGGTAATACATTGATGCTTATTTCAGGATTGGGGCATTTCTTGAATCTCTTTGAGTCTTGAATATTTGTTCATCTACAGGTACCGCCAACTTATATTGACAATGAAGGGAAGAGATCTGGTACATGTTCCTTTAATTTAATGCATTACTCATATCGATGCAAAATCTAGGAAAAACTAAAGGTGCTTGCTATGCTTTGTAGTCCCCGAGGAAGAGCCCATTGGAAAAATTGATTTATCGGATTTTTCGGGTAACCTGCGGCGTGATGACCATGATAAAGCTCGTAACTGCTGGAGTGTATCTGGTGGAAACAACTTCAGAGTTCGTAGCAGAACTTTTTGCTACGACAAATCAAAGGTTTCGTAGGATTTTTCAGTGTAGATCTAAAGGAAATCTTCCTTTTATCGTTTTCTCTAATTGCAAATTTTTTCTAATTGCACCGTCTCAAGGTTCCTGCTGGAAAACATGTCATGGATCTGGTGGCTGTAGACTGGTTCAAGGACACAAAGCGAATAGACCATGTGGCTAGGCGACCTGGTTGTGCTGCACAAGTAAGCTCCTACTAATGGATAGAGCTTTCTTGAGATGGCTTCTGAGAGTAACTTGTCTCATTCTTGTCTTGTGAGATTTTGATTCTTTTGGCTTGTGTGTAAATGTTTCTTGTGTTTAGGTGACCAGATAAATGTTGTAGACATGCTTGTTTGTTTCCCTGTTAGCTACTAAAGTATTGAATCTTAGTGCATGTATTGGTTATCTTGCTAGAAATGCATCTTTTTAGTTCTTTGCAACTATTTAATTCGTGATAGTCTACAGGCGCCCCATTTCCAGTATCTCTTGTAGTCTGGGAGACTTGGGAAAAAGTTGCATTAGTATTTTCTCCCCGACTTTAAGTTCATGGGGTTTTGGCTATCTATCTTGAATTAATGTAAATTAGTTAAGCCCTGTTTGAACTAATGGCTGTGTGGTCTGATTTATATCATTTTGAGGGCTGAGTCTTATGGAAAGGTGAAATACAGAGTGATGAAAAATAAAAGGAGAGAGTTGTCTTGTTTTCCCTTGTATTCATCTTCAACATTATTACACACATATAAGATGGAATCATCTACAGCTGAAAATCAAGCTAATTATGTTTGAATTCGGAATGAGAGATCTAATCAAGTCTTAGCATCAAGCTAACTAAATCAATGAAGAATCAGATCTGATATGTACAATCAATTAGATTCTACAATCCGTCTAAAACCAGATACATCCGATTCTTGCTGTTTTGAAGATCCAATTACTGAAATTACAATTATGGCCTGCTGCCTGGCCTCCCTCTCCTCAAAGTAGGGCTGGGAAAGATTGTATGATTATATTGCTGTTACCGATGGTGCAATGTCTAGGAAGCGTAGCATGGAAGTCTCACATCCTAGATCGCAGGAATTGCAAGTATTTTCAAATGTATGGAAGTCTCACATTCTTTAAAGCTTCAACTTGTATGCACTGTGAACTGAGAAAGTCTCCCGTTAAAAGTAGGGAGGTTACCGATGGTCCAATTCCGGGTGCAACAAGGCACCAACATTCTTATCTCTGTTGCACCTTGTTGCATGTTTATTAGATATAATGTATCAGCTAGTAAGCTTTCATCTTTGAGATTTTGATAGCCAACATGATCCGAAGGTATTCTTGACGTTGGGCTCTAAGTTCTAACAAGGTTATAAAATTTTGATGGAATACTATGGCAATATTTAGTGCCATTTCCCATGTCGAACCTTGGAGACTAACATGCTCAATTAAAACCCCTGCAATTAGATAAGTCCTGACTTGACCAAAGCTGGTGTGAAGAAATGGTCGTGAGGCTGCATGTCATATGATAGTTTCCTGGAATTGTCTCCTGATTGATATTTTCATTGCATTCTTGCATATAAACCTTGTTATTTCATATATCTATTTACGGCAGGTCGCCTCTGAGAAAGGACTGTTTTCTTTGGTCATAAATGTGCAAGTAAGTGATTTATGTACTTCTGTTATATTTTGAAAATCTTATTGTACACTTTTAATGTCTTTTATTTTCTTACAGGTACCTGGAACAACACACTACAGCATGGTTTTCTATTTTGTGACTACGGAATTATCCCCTGGATCTCTTTTGCAACGTTTTGTTGATGGGGACGACGACTTCCGAAATTCCAGATTTAAACTTATCCCTTCTGTACCCAAGGTCTTTTTTCTTCCGCGCTTTCTTGTGTAAACAATTTTATGACATTTTTGTGGCACTTTGGTGTATGGTTCGTTTCTTGACAATGCTCAAAGAAAAGTTGGTTATGATGACAAAGATTCGTTTGTAGGCGCAATACATTAATAATATCAATGGGTTTGCTGCTTCATCCTTTTAGGAGGTAGTGGATTGGCGAGATGGGCAAAGAGGATGGATTTGGTGATTGTGATGAAACTTTATTCAATGGTTGAAGCCTCGTTTCTTTATATGGAAATTTCTGGTGGTGACCCTTCAAATATTACCTTCTGACCATTTCCAATAAATATTTTTTGTGCTAAATTATTTTTAATTATTTTAATTTTTGCTCCAAAATAGTTGTCTGAAGTAGTTTAGACCCTTTTGACTTTTTGTACAATTTTAGCCCTTAAGAGCAATGGAAGTGATAAACTGGACTTTGTTTTAAAAGGTTATGTGCCAATATGTATATAGATGGCGTAGGTAACATGTTGGTTATTGCTCTGCATCCCGAGAGATTTGAACGGGCATAGTGGTAATGGTTATTGCACTACAGGGTTCGGATCCTATACCCTCCCCGTGTGTGTGAGCTAAAAGAAAAAAGAAAAAAAAGAAAAAGTACACATACTGAAGAAGTGGCGATGGCTTACAGAAAACTGGAGACTAAGGTGACTATTTGGATGTCCTTCTTCTGCGATGATTTCAGATATACTTTTAAAGTCCCATTTTCTTTAATTGGGATGGTACACTTGTAACCAGAGGAAGTTGCCATATCAGTTTGTTGATTTCATTCCAATGTTGTCCCTTCCAATAGCTGCGTATACTTTGTGGATGTAAGTGGCCGTAGCTGTTTGTCGCTTTCATTCCAATGTTTTTCCTTCCAATATCTTCTTGTACTTACTGGGAAATCCTCGAGAAAAGCCTTTTTTTCATGCTTGAGTTGGTATGGCATCAAAACCATGAGGTTACATGAAAAAAAAATGCTTTTGTCATGGTTGAAATGGCTGTAATCAGGATGAAACAAAAATTTTCGGTTATGTTCTTTTCTTCAAATTTCAGTGTTTTTCCCCCTCCACCAGTTTAGAAGTGAAATCCTTCATCCTGTAGGGCTCGTGGATTGTGCGACAAAGTGTTGGAAGCACCCCTTGTTTACTAGGGAAGGCTGTTGATTGCACTTACATTCGTGGCCCCAAATATTTGGAGGTAACAACTAGCTTTCTTTTGAATATTTTTAATTCAATAACTTATACATGTCGTGTACCTTTTCATTTCGCCGACTTGCTGTCTGACAGGATATTTCTCCCATTTGTGCAGATTGATGTGGATATCGGGTCGTCTACTGTAGCAAATGGAGTGTTGGGGCTTGTTATTGGTGTAATCACATCATTAGTGGTTGACATGGCGTTTCTTGTGCAGGTATGCTATATTTCACTAAATGATAATTGTATTCCCAGTTCGTCTTACTTCCATGTAATCTTAGCTACCTTGACATGTAAAACCAGAAGGTCAAATTTGCATCTTTTTCTTTTGTGGTCTCTGTGTGTGTGTGTGTGCATCAAATCAAATTAACGAACATTTGAGCTCGAGGCTTAATTTCAACCTGGATAATAAGTCAGACTTGTGCTTGAGCCTATGCATAAGAAGTCGAAACCCAGTAAAATTTGCTAGATATTACCGGCTGGGGCTGGCTTCTGAGATTTTGTTCCTCTTAAGTTTAAGGGTGTTCCTTGTGTGCGTTATAAAATGGCCAAGTCATAATTTCTGACTTTGAATTCCTATTCAGTCATGAAAAAGTTTGTGTTGCTTGAAGAAGCTTTAATTTTTATCCTTAAAAAGAAAAAAAGGAAAAGGTTTTTAGTATAGCATGACATTGTTTTCTGCCCTACAAATATTTGTGTTGTGCGATTTCTCAGGCGAATACTATAGACGAGCTGCCGGAGAGACTGATAGGTGCAGTCCGAGTTTCTCACATAGAATTATCTTCCGCTATTGTGCCGAAGCTGGATCCAGATCCCGCAGAGACCACTTAAATCATTACCATTCAAATTTATATTTGTAGAAATATTCTTCATTTGTTTTTCCTTGCTCATTATGCTGAGTCCGTAAATGTATTCGCTAGATTTTCTGTGTGTGTGTGTGTGTGTAGCCAAGCCATTAATCTTTGCTTAATTATCAGCATCGTTGTCTTTACACGTCCTTAGTAGGAGGAAGGAGGACTTGGAACTTGTAGGCATGTTTTCATCGTGGAATTTTGAAATCTTGCTCCTCTCCGACACAACCGAGTCGGTGAATTCTATGTCATATGTGTGTTATGGTTTGGCCCGTTAAGTAGAAACATGTCATGTGTTAATTTGGAAAAATGGTAAATTTATATGCCGGTTTTTGGTCTCAGAGAAGTAGCTGTTTGGGTGCATTTTTATTTATGAGGTCCGTTTCCCTGTGGTTTTGGCTGTCTGATGCCCGTGTTGGCGACATTCGGGCTTCGCATCCCTAGACGTCGCCCTGCAACTTCAAGGGCACCTACAAAACAAAATCTCTTCCTTCCAAAAACATTGTCTTATTTGATGATATTGTTACGACGGGAGGAGTAAGTTTCTTGTCGTTTGGTGACATGACCCATTTTTAAAGTTCTACTACAAGCCATAAATTGGACAGTAGGGTTCAAGGAAAGATGCGAGCAAGATTTGCTGCTTGTTTACACATGTGGTCGGGGATTCAAGACCAAAGTCTGGTTGAAACTTGAAATTGTAAGGATCATGAAAGTGGTGGAATACATTTAGAGTTACATTGATTTAAACATCCGCATGAAACAGTGATAAATCCTTCTGCAACCTTAAACCATCAAAGCAGCCAATCAATCCTTTTGGATGGTTAAACCATCAACAAATAACTTCAAAGCAGCCAGTGAACTCCCCAGAAAACCATCCTTAAATTTGGATCTTAATGCCTTGGCTTGCTTATAAACTTCACCATCATCCATGAGCAAATCAATCTCTCTCCTTATATCACCTTTCTTGACCGTTTCCTCCGAGTCATTTTCATTATTCAGCAGGTGGTGTCCAACTTTTAAGTGGTTCACAATCAATTTGGCATTATAAAATTGGTCTCCCCTTATAGGCCATGTCAAAATTGGTACCCCTCTTCCAATAGCTTCCAAAGTTGAGTTCCAACCACAATGAGACAAAAATCCACCAATTGATGGGTGACTTAGTATTAGCAATTGTGGAGCCCAACCCTTTATGATCAACCCTCTTTCCCCAACTTTCTTGTCTAAGCCTATTGGGTAATAACCTTCTTCTTTAGGCTGTGAACCGGGTATTTCAGAATGAAAACCGGGTAAAGGACCGGATATTCCCGCATTCGGTTGGATCACCCATATAAACGGTCTGTTTAATTCCTCTAATGCGTAAGATAATTCATCATATTCTTCTAGAGTTGGACCAACTTCGCTACCAAATGACACGTAAATGACTGATTGAGATGGTTTCTTATCCAACCACTGAACCACTTGATCTTCTGTATAATTCGACTCTCTTTTAGACCGCACCTCATTATCATGAAAAACCGAGTCAAATGATTTCCAATAACGTTCAGGTAAAAGCGGTCCAATCCCGTAAACCGGCTTGTCAATCTTCTTAGCTAGGTAGTTAATAAACGGCCCTTCTAGATCATCACATGTATTAAAGAATAATGCTATTGAACCCTCCTCTTCTTCCAACCACCGCGGTTTACTACCTGGAACCGGAGGACCATGTCTCCGCTCGTTCACCGGTCCAATCGGTTTTTCTAAACCGGCTGGACCATCCGGATTACGACCATGCATATGGTGTCGACGACGATCAAGTCTTTTAAGATCCGAATAACTCATTCCCATGTTATGGGGCAACCCGTCAAAAATCCGGGTCTCACCCGGTTTCATTTCACCCACTTCACCTATCCAACTTGCATAATCCACAGCAGAAGAACAAGCACCAGAGGTAAAGAAAGAAACAACTGGGACCCCAAATTTCTCAAAAATCTCTTTGCTCCAGCTCATCATCACATCAATCACTACGCAAACGGGTCGGGGCATACCCGGATCCGGATACCTTTTTGCTAGACAGGCTTCAATTTCAATACCCAGTTTCTGGTGACGCTGGTGAGGTGACTTTGGCCCAGACCGGGGCTCCACTTGAGCTCCGTCGGCCACCCCAGCCGGGGGTGGTGGTGGAGGTATTTGTTCTTGGGGAGGGTTGGGAATGTCAACTACTTGGAGGAGAGGGTGGTGGCGGACGGCGGAAGGGACGGAGGAGGAGAGGTTTGAGGGTAGGAGGAGGGTGGCTTTGCAGCTGTGGTAAGTAGAGAAGCGTTTGCATAACTCAATGCATGGGAATAAATGGCCTTGACCAAAAAAGGGTAGCACCAATATTTCTCCTCTGCTTTCCATCTTGGATATAGTTTTAGCAATGATTTTTTCTTTCCTATGAAGGGGTTGGACTTGTGATTCTTGAGAGCGTTTATTTATAGGGCCGGGGGGTGGGGGTGTTTACCTCAGGTGGATTTCAAGTTACTACGTGACATTGACTTCAGGACATAGTCCAGTTGATACTCGGGTTACGATTGACAACAAGAGATCATGAGTTCGAATCCAGGGACGCGCATAGTATGGATGTTCCTCTTTGGCCTGGTTTATGAGAGGCACCTTGTATGGAAAACTGTGTGACTCCTGATTTACATCTTCCACACAGCTTCTTGGGGATGGCAGTAGGGCCCTTTGGTTGGATTCAACTTTTGCCAACAAGTTATTACTTGACATCATAAGCTAAATTATTGATAGGGAAAAAAAATTACTACAGAACTTTCATTTAACTTGGCGTGGAAAGAATGATTTTGGACCGATTCGACATAAACAGAAACAATAATGTGCATTAGTGTACAAGAGTTGGTCATTGTTTTAATCCAAAATCAGTTATTGCACAAACATGTACAATTTCTGAAATTTTAGTTCTATTCTACATGTTATTAATTTATCTTCGGAATCAGTCTCTTGCATAAAATATAGAAAAAAAGTGTGTATATCAGATTATGAAGCGAGACGGCCCTTCTACTGACCATGCACAAACGCATAAGTCTAGTACACCGAAAGCCCTTTACATCTTATTAATTTGTTGCAGTAAATATCTATTTTAGCCATCAAATCGTCACGGTTGATTTTGTAAGTCGTTGCTAATTATATAAAAGATATTTAATTTAACAAATTAATAAGATTTAGATAAAAAGTGTATTTAGAAGTTTTAAACGTTCTATGTAACAAGTAAAAAACTTTTAAATATAAAAAATGTGATTAACTCATCTGGACATCATATTCGTCTCGTATTACCAATATGGATTAATTACAAGGTAGATGCCTTGGTCCCTTGAATAAAAAACGATGGCTTAGAAATAAAAGTCTCTTAAAATGGAACATACTCTGTTAGTAGAGGTTTACACGCATTTTGCGATGTTAATTACCAGAAGATTAGTTTTCTGTTTGTTTAATAAACATTTCATATTTATACCTTATCATACATCTCTGTTTTCAGTTTGTTTAATAAACATTTTGATATGGCAAAGATGAACAACAACCATACATATTTTGTATATCTCGATGACATCAAAAACTATTGTTTGGTTCGAAAAGAGTGAGAGACATATAAACAATCTCCATCTTCTAGTGAGACTCCACCTGTATAGACGACACAATAATAATAATATGATGTGTTAGTATATTAGTAAAAAAATTTAGGAAATATAAATAGAAAGCTTCGGATATTAACCTGAATCAGAAACTCCATTTAGCATGACGTACGACAGTTTCATATATTGAAGATACCGCGTGATTATGTAAGCGGTTATATTTGTGGTGTTATTTTCATGAGACTTGGTATTAAAAAAATAAAAAGAGAAAGACTTGGAGGCGAAGTAAGGGTTGGGATTTCCTCACCGCGCGGTGAGTCACCGCGCGGTCCACAGCACGACACGTGGCATCAGGTGGGGGCGGTGAGGCTGGATGAGGGTAACCCTCATCTAGCCTCACCACCCTCCCCTGTTGCCACGTGTCATGCGGTGACGCGTGCGGTGAGGGAGTGGGGGTGAGGAGATTTGAACCCGGCGAAGTAAAGCACTAGTCAATTTGGGAAAGAACCCTTGCGTTTGGACTCATCACACAATGGTGCTTTTTTTTTTTACAAAGATTGATGATGAGGCCGAGATCCTTACCGAGTAGATCAGAAGTGATCATTGTGGTTTGTCGTTAACTCTCTGTCTAAATCCGTCAATGGAACCTGAGAAGGAAGAGAAACGTTAGAGGCTCATGGCGCTGTCCTGGGAAACCCTCCGACGCGTAAGTCAGTTATGGGTGTCTTTGTATGCAGTTTATGCTGGAATAAAGGTTTAGGATACACCTGGTTCAAGATCTCACTGAGAGTAAGGCTGTTTAGAGGTCAGCCGAGATAATGTTCTTGGAAGATCCATCACTGAAAGATCTTCCTCTTTTGGAAGTATGTAGTTCTTTCTTTAGAGAAGAAGGCTCCGAAAGTTGTAGTTGAAATTGGGCTTAAGTTGGATCCCTTTCTCCGTCTGGAAAGAGGTATATTCATGCACAAGGTTGAGGAGCAACGGTGTTCTGCCCGATGACGCGATTGTTGCTTGTGTCAGATGGCTATCTTGTCTGCTGCAGGAACGCAGTCTGATGGAACAAGTGCCTGCGACTGCAGCTGCGTCATTGGCTGACCCTATGACTTGTAGGTCGACCAACAATGATGTCTTTGTACTTAGCCAAGCGATGACTGACACCTGAAAAGTACTCTGCAGAATTGTCCTGGTGGGTCCCAGATGACAGTTGATAATATCTTCTCTAATCTTGTCCGAGATACTCAGAGCAACAGCCTTTATGAGAGCAAGGCCGAGGCTAGAGCTCGGTGCTAATAAGAAGCTGAAGCCGAAGCTGTTCCGATGCCGAGCTGAATATGCTTCTTTTAGAAGTTGTGCACTATTGACCAGATATTTGCATTTCACTTGCTGAGGTTGACCAGAAGCGGTTGCTTTGACTAAAGCATTGCTGAGCCGAGGTGCAGTATGTCAAACTGTCCTTATAAGAATGACTTCATTTCTAACCATTCTCGGTCATATTGTACAAGTGTCGACCTGACTCAGGCATGCGGCCGAGCTGACCAAGGGTTATAATTGAATATGCCTTAGCCACTTTAATAAACTTGCTTTTACTAAAGAAAGTAGTGGCCGAGACTAAGACCTTCGAGTCGAGACTGACCAGTCAAGTAGCTGACCCTGAACTACGTTAACTGTTTGACTGACTGATAATTTTTGTCTTTTCTTAGCAGATCAGATTTTGGCTCATCAATTGACCACCGACAAATTAATTTGCAACCCATATTAGATTTGCACCTCTTCGAGGACCTGGTTCAGGATAGGAGTTCATGGAGGCAGCTAATTAATGTTAAAGAGGTATAGTCAGGATATAAGGACACCTTAGAGTATGGTTAGGGGCTTAAATATTATTTACGCTTTGGGTGGATTTTGCACTTTTATTTTTTTTATTTTTTTATTTTTTTATCTTTGTCATGCATTATATGTACATATGCACGTTTAGGACCATTTTCATGTCGGGAAATTCGTATTTGTATTTACTAAAATTTTTCACTAACACACTAGCACGTCATATTCCTACTATTGTGTCAATTTATGCAGGTACAGCCAGAGACGGGGGTCTCACTGGAAGCAAACTCTCTATCCCTAGGGATAAAAATATTGTTTGCCTGCCGCTTATCCTCCCCAAACCCTGACGATAGCTTTTGCTGTCATTGGGATATACTGGGTATGATGATGATGATCAACAATTAATTATTCCGTTACAACTCATAAATGGATCTGTATAACAATTCTTTTTGGCCGTACCATATATATCCCGCAGGAAAAAGCACTATTAAGATAAAGAATACTTGCCACTACAAATACAAAAATTGATTTTATGTTGCGGAAAAGTTATCATACATTTTGAGTTATACAACTTAAACTGAATCAAGCTATATTGTGTTGTGTACATCCGACCCTTCATACTCCGTCATAGACGGAAGTCTATAAGACAATAGAGTAACGTTGTTGTGTTTACAATTTAAATTATACTTCGGCTATAAAGTTTAATTAATCATGGACTAAGATAATGCATAGCTCATCGGTATTTCCATTAAACTCTTTAGACACGAAACAGTTCCTAATCAATTTCTGTAGATACCTTTTTTTTTAGGGGATTTATGTAGATTGTTTAAGAAATGAAACAATTCAACTTGTACAATGCACATAAAGATTGTGCAATAAAACGAAACAGTTCCTAATCAATTTCTGTAGATACCTTTTTTTTTAGGGGATTTATGTAGATTGTTTAAGAAATGAAACAATTCAACTTGTACAATGCACATAAAGATTGTGCAATAAAATTTCTGGTAACACTGGAACAACTTTAGACGATTAGGTTAATCGGAAGACGTTGTTATTAGAATTTAGGAGAGAATAGGACAAGAACGAAGCTCTAACAAATGCGACAACAAAGGAGTGTTGCTAAATAGTATACTATTTACAACAACAACATTACCCCATTGTCATAGAGTCTCTCGCGTATGGTAGGGTATGTGGGTCGGATGTACGTAACCATATTCATGTGTTGAAAACACACAGATGTCGTTTCCCGATGACCCATAATGATACGTCAAGCTATGTCGATCAACTGATACTTCACAATACAAGAAGTGCAGCCAATAAAAAGAGGAGATGATGTATGGAAACACACATTTTTCATCTTTTTTATCGGTTAATGTAAGATGTGTTCTAAAATAGCGTTCTAAAACACTACTCACGGAATAAATCTTTTGCGTATTCTTTGATGATATTGAAAAGCAAAACATAGATACTCTTGCTTGTACTTTATTATTATTAATTTATGAATTATTACTCAAGAAAACTTCTTAATTAATTTATGTTATGCTTTATAATCATGGTTTTTTATGGGTTTGAAGTAAATATTCTAAGGGTTTGGATCATCTCACCCCAAAATCCATCACTGTTCTCCCCACCGCACGACAAAAGAGAGTATGGTGAGGGATTTTGGGTGAGGAAATTTCATCCCATATTCTAACGCTTAGTCGATGACTTTAAATGCAGCCAACCTAACATGTTCGGGAAAGTCACTTCTCATACATTCCAATGCAAGGGACATAGGGCTAGCTTACCAAGTACGTTAGTTGGTTGATTACTCACACGTATAACACATAAGTATGATTGCATACATCTGATCTTCTCGTACTCCGTCATAGATATAAGTCTCTAAGATAATAAGGTAATGTTGTCGTTGTTGCTATTGATTTGCATTAAACACATTTCCACTAAAAGATTTTAACTTAGCATTTTTTTTCCTATCAAATTTTCCTTCACTATATAAAAGAAATACCACAAGTGTAAAATAATGTTAATATTTGTAGAAACAAATTATCTTATATCAGAAAACGCGTCACAAGGATTTAAATGACACCCCAATTGATTATTTTCTACTATTCATATTGGTCACTTATTGTGTTAAATTTACCCAGTGAGAAAATTTAAAACGAATAAAATTGATTAATTGAAACATTAGTTTAAGTTAAATGATTCCCAGACCTAGCGATAGCTTTTGTTATTGTTGGGATATACTGGGTATGTGTTGTGGATTCCTCAGACTCTAACAATAGCTTTTTCTATTGTTGGTATATAATGGGTATGTGTTGTTGTAGTTTAAGTTAAATGATTCAATCGAGATTATAATATATTCTAAACGGACAAATATTATTAAAATGTTATATTTTTCTCGGATTCTGACGATAAAACCATTTTAGGTGATCTCTGAATACAGTGGTCCAAAAGTCTTGGGATTTATGACATCATTTGACAATGAAACAAATGTCAAAAGATGACAACAAGGAGAGTCTTGGTTGCCAAGAAAAGTGTAAAAGATGGGTCAACTTTTCTGAGACTGTTCAGTTCTATTATTCTGTTTCTTGTTGTCAAAAGGTTAAACCCAACCAAAAGGGTCCTACTGTCCCAGTACCAAAGAGCTGTGTTGATGATGTAAATCAGAAGTCCAGCGGTTTTCTAGATTGGATGAGATCTTACACAATTACCCACACAATGTGCCTCCCACAAATCAGGCCTTTGGTCTGGCAGCAGAGGAACACCCACACTATGTGTATCTCTGGATTCGAACTCATGACCTCTTGTTGGCAATCTCAACTCGAGTACCAACTAGACTATGCCCTGGAGGCAAATATTCTGTTTCTTACGAAAGCGAAACTTCACTATAGAGAAGTCATGTAACGTGAAATGAAATGATACGATAACACATAAGATTTATCTACATATAAACAAGAGAGTAATTAACCAAAACTGTGGAATTATATATATAATACTAACAACTAATCATACTTGATCTTGTATCATTTTACAATTTGCGGAAGTGGGATCGGATCATACATTGTACACCTTTAATTGCTTCTTTTATGATCAAGAAATGATTGTGACTTTTGGTTAGCTCTTGTGATCGTCTACAGTTCCAATAATTGGTTCTGGAACACTTTAATGTTGATATAAATGAGAATTAACCTCAAAATGATGTATAAATCAATTCTGTATTAAGAACGACTACCAATTTCGGCTTCTGGGTATCAAATTTTAAAATTTTCTATTTAGTATCAATATTGTAAGCATGTACGTACACACACAAAAACACAAACGGACATATATAGAGAGCCAAAAGTAACTGTAGGTTATTAAAAACCATACGTTTAGGTATACATTATATTTATTACTAGAACTAGGTGACGGGACAGCCGTGAGTAGGGGTTCTGTTACATTTTCATTAAAATTTATTTTTCTATTACAGTGATCATACAATACAACAACTAGTTGAGCAACATTATCCGAACTAAATGAGCCACTAGATTACACATTTTCTTAATATATTTTTAGATGGAAATTTTTTTCCAATGTGGCATTCAAGATAAATTCTCAGAAGTAGATTATAGATGCAATCCATCTCACGATGTATTCAAGGTGATCAAAGACGATTTAAATATGATAAAGTCAAACTGTAACAATATATTTGAGAAAACGGGAATATTAGATTTGGTTAAACTGGAATTCGTGAGAAGGCTATTAGAGGAATTGTAGCAATGGTTATAAAATTAAAATTCAACTGAAACAATTTCTTAAACATTGTTTAAGATCCCAAATCTCATTTTTCACCGTATGCTTAGCAAGATCTAACTCCAGATTCTTGCGTGCTCGTGCTAATATCTTCATGTGCTAAGAAAAAACTTTTTCCGAGTTACCATCAAGCTTCTTTTTTTTTTTTTTTTGCTTCATAAGGACTATAAAAAGTACGTTCGTAGTGTACTAGTCTCCATCATTTACGATCTGATGTACGCAGCTTTATTCTACACTCTGTGTAAGAGGCTGTTTCCGCGGCTCGAATCTATGACCTCAATGTCACAAAGCAGCAACATTACTACTCCCTCTTCATAAGTACTATAAGTAAATCAACTCGATGAATAAAAATTCTTTCGCAAATTGAGGTAATTAGTTTGCCAATAATGCGGATACAAGAAATCTGGAGATGCTTCGGTCCAAATAACTTTATTCATACAAAAATATACGGAGAAGGTAACTCAAACCCAATATGAAATATTGAAAGGCATTCTTTATTGTGAAAAAGATAGAAAAAAAAAATTAAAATTGGCAATAGTTTGCACTGAGCTTGAGCTTCAACAGGGAGATAATGCTCAATCTTTATGGAGAGTGAAAGCATCAACAAATGCCTTCAAAGAAGCCTCTGAACTTCCTGGAAACCCACCCTTGAATTTGGATCTTAATGCTAAGGCATTCATATGGGCTTCTTTGTCATCCATCAATGAATAAATCCCTTTTATTATTTGATCTTTCTTGACCATTTCTAATGGGTTTTTATCATCATTCTTCAGCAGATGGTGCCCAACTTTCAAGTGGTTCACCACCAAGTTGGCATTGTCAAACTGGTCTCCTCTTATAGGCCATGTCAAAAATGGCACCCCTTTTCCAATGGCTTCCACAGTTGAGTTCCAACCACAATGTGACAAAAACCCACCAATTGATGGGTGAGACAATATTAGCAATTGGGGTGCCCACCCCTTTATAATCAACCCCCTTTCACCAACCTTCTTATCCAAACCAATTGGGTAATAACCTTCCACTTTTGTCTCTAAACCGGATTCCTCATGGAAAAATCCGACCGGAAAACCATGTATTCCTGAATTTGGTTGTAACACCCATATAAAAGGTCGGTTTAACTCTTCTAACGCGTTACATAGTTCAGAATGTTCCTCCATAGTCGGGCCAACTTCACTACCAAAAGACACATAAATGACTGATTGATATGGTTTTGTGTCCAACCATTGCATGACTTGATCTTGTGTGTAATTCGACTCTCGGTTAGACCGGACCTCAGAGTCACGAAGGCTCGAGTCGATTGATTTCCAATAACTCTCAGGCAAGAGTGGTCCAATCCCGTAAACTGGTTTATCAATCTTTTTACCCAAGTAATTAAGAAATGGCCGTTCTAGAGCATCACATGTATTGAACAACAATGCGATCGAGCCCTCGGTTTCATCAAGCCATCTTGGTTTACTTCCCGGTCCGGGAGGACCATGTCTCCTCCCACCCGCCGGTCTATCTGGTCCATCATGAAGGGACGGACCACTCTTATCCGGCATGTGTCGGTCAAACATTTTAAGATCCGAATGCCTTAATGCCATGCTTTCGGGTAGCCCATCAACCACTCGGGTCTCACCCGGTTTCATCTCGCCGACTTGATATACCCAACCGGCAAATTGCATGGTAGAAGCACAAGCACCAGAAGTGAAGAATGTGGCCACGGGTATATTAAATTTCTCAAACACCTTATTGCCCCATCCCATCAAAACATCAACCACGGCACAAACGGGTCGGGTCAGACCCGGATCCGCGTACCTCTTAGCTAAGAAAGCTTCAATTCCAGTACCTAGTTTATTGTGGTTACCCTGAAATGGATTTGGTGAAGTTAACGGGTCGGGTGAATCCGATGGTGGTGGGTTGGGAATGTCAACGACTTCGAGGAGGGAGTGGCGGCGGAGGTAGGAGGGGACGGAGGAGGAGATATTAGAGGGAACAATGAGGATGGCTTTGCAGTTGTGGTACGTGGAGAAACGTTTGCATAACTCCATGCATGGGAATAAATGGCCTTGACCAAAAAAAGGTAGCACCAAAACTTCTCCTTTGTATTCCATCTAATTGTAGTAATAGCTTTAAAATGTTTGAATGATTTGGATTTTCCATTGTTCATGATGATCATTTATATAGGTGAGTAAGTCATGATAGGAAGGATTATACGTATATTTTTTCTGCTTAGAAGAAGACGTAAAGGACTTCTAAAAAACTTTGCCGTGGTTTTGTGAATAAACTTATTTCCATTTCTAGTGGGTTAAAAATACGATTTTGTTTGACTTTGAAATATGACGGAACAAAGCAAAATGACTCACTAAATTGACTGCGCTTCTTACATTATGAAGTAGCAGTTGATCGACACAGTTTGACGCAATTTTCATTATGAGTCATCGGAAAACAACCTATATGTGTTTCTGAAATATGGGTATGGTTGTGTATATCCGAACTTCCATAACCCACCATAGGCGAGAGCCTCTAAGTTCGGAAAACAACCTATGTGTTTCTAAAAAATGGGTATGGTTGCGTATATCCGACCTTTTATACTCGCCTAAGTCAATGGGGATAATGTTGTTGTTGTATTTATAAGAGAAAGGTACCTTGTTTTGGTATGACTTATCATGAAGGATATAAAAATGCTTGCATTGTCGGAACGATATGTTCACAACATTATTCGATTTGTATAAATTTATTTTCCATGGCATTTAAGATTGCTTTCTCGATGCGTAATTCAAGTCAACATGATATATACTATATAATAATGGTCAAATCTATACGATAAGCTTGAAAAACTTGGATAATATTAGTTTGTTAGATTAGCCCCCTCTAAAAGGACAGTCTAATTTCTATTAAGAGATGTTAACTTTCTGTAAGAAATATATTTAATTATGTTTAGTTTTAAAATTATACTTGCAAACAACAAATAAAGAAAATACATTAACTGCAAACAAGTAGTGGATCAAATTGTAAAATCAAACTTGATGATAGCTTTAATAATCATACGATAATTTAAATAATGTATCAAGAATAATTTAAAATTTTCCGAGTTAGACAAATAACATATTAGCAACATGTTACATTATTTCTTTTACCCAGTTAGGTTAGTAACCTTTGGAACATCCGACTGCACTTCCGAATATTTGATCGAGTGTTTCAGACTGTAACTTAGAAGAGAGGTTTTGAGTAATGGTTAATGTTGCTGTTTTGTAATTTTGTTGTTACGGGTTCGAGCCGCAGAAACAGTCTATTCCACAAAGTGTAGAGTAGGATTCCGTACATCATATTGCGAAGCGATCCGCTCTCTTCCTAGACCCTGCGTAAACGCGAGAACCTAATACACCGGGAATCTCAACCACTAACTTCAATATTTCAAAACCTATAGTTTCTGTTTGGCCTAACATATTGGATGTAATTTACTGGTCATTGACTCGATTCACACTTTTGATGCGTAGTTGTAACTTTATATATATATATATATATATATATATATGTATATATATATATATATGTATATATATATATATTGCTGTTGTTATCATAGTTATTTTGACTTTTAACTGTATACTTATTAAGATATGAGATACTCTATCAGGTTGCATGTGCATGTGTGATTTCTATAGTGTCTCGTAATTGATGACTTTACTGATGAAAGCTCAAGTGAGATACGACATTGCGGAAGCTACCAAAATTCGTGTCTAATATAAAATTAAAACAAAGGTAGCGTAACGATTTTGGAATGAATATAATAGCGTTACGGTCCTAAAAGGGGTAGCTATTAATACAACCAATGAAATGGCTCCCATCGAGCAACAAAAAAAACGTATTTATAACACCGAATTGGCCACGCAATCGTCACACCTCTGTCTTTCATTTCATCCTGTATATATATGCAGAACCGAATAAAATTTGTTTAAAAAAGGTTTGTCAGAACTTCAAAATTTTCCTCTTACTCAATAAATTGCAAGAGTAAGTCTAAACCATTTCAAGTTTATACTCTGTTTGGCTTCGATTTACTAGCATTTAAATCACACTGTTCAATAGAGAACTTGAAAAAACTGTATTTTCATTGATCCTTTGTCATACATATGGTCCTATACTTATACAATGCAAATCCTATACAGTTATGGTAACTAACCAATCACAGAATCAATCACAGAAATCCCTCTAGCTAATTTACAGCATTTCCCTTAATTACAGCAAATCCCATATATTCTGTACTAAATGTATAATATCACTAATTATGGAAAGAATATATTCTAACAATCCCCCTCAAGTTGAATAGTGGGGTCACCAATATTCAACTTGCACAACACAGAATCGAATATTCGGCCATTAACTGCTTTGGTCAAGATATCGGCAAGCTGATCTTCAGATCGTACATGTGGTAGCGCAATAATTCCATTTTCCAGTTTCTCCTTAATGAAATGTCGATCAATTTCCACATGCTTAGTACGGTCGTGCTGGACAGGATTTTCGGAAATACTGATCGAAGCCTTATTATCACACCTCAGCTGAGTAGGACCGGTGACCGGAAAACCTAGTTCATGCAACAGTTTGCGAATCCATAGAACCTCAGTGATACCTTTAACAATACCGCGAAACTCTGCCTCTGCACTCGATAGAGCCACCACCTTTTGCTTCTTACTCCGCCAGGTAACAACATTCCCACCAACCAAAGTAAAGTATCCTGACGTAGAACGTCGATCAATCTGATTACCGGCCCAATCCGCATCAGTATATGCCTCAATGTTGAGATGTCCGTTATTCTTGAACACGAGCCCTCGTCCTGGAGTTCCCTTTAAATACCTCATGATCCGCAGTACTGCCTCCAAGTGATGTCTCTGTGGATTATGCATAAACTGGCTTACGACCCCAACAGCATATGCAATGTCAGGCCTGGTATGAGACAGATAGATGAGTTTCCCAACCAGACGCTGATATTGTTCTCGATCAGTCGACGCAGCTCCTTGGACAATGTTCAGCTTGTGATTCTGAACCATCGGAGTATCAGCTGGTTTAGCGTCTAGCAAACCTACTTCAGCCAGTAGATCAAGGATATACTTCCTCTGGGAAATATATATGCCCGCTGTTGACCGCATCACTTCAATTCCCAAGAAGTATTTGAGTCCGCCCAGGTCCTTCATCTCGAATTGTGTAAACAGATAGTCCCTGAGACGAGAGATTTCATCAGTGTCATTACCAGTAATAATCATGTCATCAACATAAATAATTAAACAAGTAACAAGACTTCCCTGACGTTTGATGAACAAAGTATGGTCTGCATTACTTTGCTTATACCCATCCTTTTTCATTGCAAGTGTGAACCTGCCAAACCAAGCACGTGGTGATTGTTTCAGTCCATAGAGGGCACGAGTCAATTTGCAAACCTGTCCAGGCAGAAATTCTTCTGAGAATCCTGGTGGTGGATCCATGTAGACTTCTTCTTTCAATGTTCCATGAAGAAATGCATTCTTTACATCAAATTGTTGTAGGGGCCAATTCTTTGTAGCAGCTATAGAGAACAGAACCCTAATAGTATCAATCCGTGCAACTGGTGAGAATGTCTCAGAGTAATCAACCCCATACGTTTGTGTGTACCCTTTGGCTACTAGTCTCGCTTTATGTCTCTCAATAGATCCATCTGCTTTGTACTTTATGGTGAACACCCACCGACATCCTACTGTTTTTTTTCCTGTAGGCAACTGACATCGTTCCCACGTTTCATTCTTCTTTAGTGCATCCATTTCTACCATCATAGCCTTCTTCCACTCAGGTTGATTACAGGCTTCTTCAACTGTTCGGGGAATTTTTTAGAGCAAATTTGGGTAAAAAAGGCTTTGACAGAGTTGCTTAGATTCTTTGTTGGTAGGGCTATTGGATAATTGGTTGCCTGGGCTATTTTTGTGGGTGAATATCTTTCTGGTGGAATGCCTCTGTTTTTCCTTGGTGGAAGCATTCGTCCCTGTTGCTCTGCACATGGAGTAATATGGTCCAGTTCCAGACAAGGATTAGAATTAGATAAATCACAAGGAATAGGGTCTTCAGGAGCAGTATGTGGGGTAGACATAACCGGATTAGACGAAAGTACTGGACTACCTGTGTCGGCACGTATACTTCCCTTTACCTGTTGTGAGACATGCATCTCAGATGTATCATTAGCGGATACCAGCGGGACGGTCCTATTTGCGCAGGGAGCTATAGTACAGTCGGTGCCAACTACTTGCCGTGTTGGATCAGCCACACACCAGGGTAGATCAGGCACCAACGCAAGGGATCCATCATTAGCTATCTCCCCCTGAGACCGAGTGTGGGTGGCAAAGAAAAACTCGGTTTTAAGGAAGACGCAGTTCATGGTAACATGAATTCTTTGGGTGCGAGGGTTATAACAACGGTAACCCTTTTAGGAGGAGGCATAGCCGACAAAGACACATTTTTCTGCGCAGGGATCTAGCTTATCACGGTGTTGTTTTGAGATATGTATGAAGACAGTGCACCCAAAGATTTTAGGTGGTAAAGTAAGAAAGGATGGAATATTAGTTTGGGACGCGAGAGTGTCAAGAGGTGTTTTATGATGGAGTATGGCAGTAGGAAGACGATTACTGAGATAGGTAGCGGTAGACACTGCCTCCGGCCAAAGAAACCGCGGAGCTGAGGATTCTAACATAATAGCGCGTGTCATTTCAAGGAGGGTGCGGTTTTTGCGTTCTGCAACCCCATTTTATTCAAGAGTATCTGGACAAGTAGTTTGGTGGATAATCCCATGATCCCGGAAGAATTTTTGTATTGCCCCAGCAAAATATTCACCCCCATTATCAGATCGTAAAATTTGTATAGTTGACTGATACTGAGTTTGAACCATGTGGTAGAATTCAACAAATTTAGTGGATACATCAGACTTGTGTTTCAAAATATAGAGCCAGGTCATGCGAGAATAGTCATCAACAAATATAACAAAATATTTAAAGCCCAAATGTGTAGGATTGGGTGAAGGACCCCAAACATCTGAATGGATTAAAGAAAAAATTTTACTAACACGCGTATTATTGAGAGGATAAGTTGCCCGGGGCTGCTTTGCCCGGAGACAAGTGTCACAATCAAAAGGTGGTAATGTACTGGAAAACAAAGTGGGAAACAGTTTCTGCAAATAGCTAAAAGATGGATGCCTTAACCGACGATGCCATAACCATATCTGACGAGTTACCGACCCGGTGGCAAGATTTGACCTTCCATGTTGTACCACCGCATCTACGTAATAGAGCCCGTCTCGCTCAGTACCACGTCCAATGATCGCCTGAGTATGAATGTCCTGCAACACGCAAAAGGAAGGATACATGAGCACAACGCAGTCAAGTTCTTTAGTTAATTGACTAATGGAAAGTAGTTTAGTGGAGAGAGACGGAACAAGCAAACAGTTTTTAAGAGTAATTTCGGGAGTGATGGCAACAGAGCCACTGCTTTGGACCGGAACTAGGGCACCATTGGCTGTTTCAACATGTGTTTTTACGGGTTTGGTACGATCAAGTAAGTCACGAGGGTCAAAGGTCATGGTGTCGGTAGCACCACGGTCAAAGATCCATTGGGTTTGTTTAATGTGGGGAGGAAATTGCTCCTGTGGGGAATTATGGGGTGAGTCTGGAGTTTCAGAAGAAACCTGGACCATATTCGCACGTGGAGAAAACTCCAAGGACTGAACTGTCGCACCTAAAGAAATGCAGGGGGCGAAAGGGGAAAACAAGGCATCTGGGGGGTTAACTGGTAAAGTTTTAGAATCAAGGGGCGGGGGTGATATGCAATTAAAAACAGGGGGTGCAGGATGTAAATTTTCAGGGACTAAAGGGGCAATATGTGGTTTAAAAGAGAGTTTGGGGCTAGGGTTAACACCTAGCCCCATACCTGCGGCTGCATTTCCTCGTGCTCTCTGCTGAGGGTTACCTTCCTCCTCCTGCTCTTCTCCATTTTTGTCTTCAAAGTTGCTGCTGCCGGTTCCTTCTCCGGGGACTCTGGCGGCGGCAGACTTGCCATGGCTGGTGGTTACCCTCTTTCCTTCCCACCATTCTGGGTATCCGAGAATCTGGAAGCATCTCTCTTTATTATGCCTCTTTTTACCGCAATGTTCACAGATGATTGAAGATTTGTCCACTCGTGGTGATGGGTTACCTGAACGAGTGGACTGTCCCTGTGGGTTTCGGTCTGATGGTTGTCCTCTGCCTCTGCCCCGTCCACCAGTGGGTTGTTTGGCAATCAACCCTTGTCCCACCCCCAATGATGAACCATGTTCTGAGGGGCCGTGTTTAATGAGCCCTGCCTGGGTCTCTGCGCGTTTAAATTCAGAAAATGCTGCTTCAACATTAGGAAGTGGTGTGCGTTTCAGTAGTTCTTTTTTTTCTGCTTCAAACCTATCGTTTACTGCAGTCAGAAATTGATATAGTCTAAATTCCTGTAATTTTTGGTTGTAACTGGAAATGTCCGCTGGACAGACCATCGGATTAGTGTCCAAACTGTCTATGGAAACCCAGATGTCTTGAAGGCTGTTCCAACAGTCCTCAAGACTGCCGTCCCCTTGTCGAATGTTGTTTGCCCGTCTGTGTAGGTCAAACACCTGCAGTGAGTCTCCCTATGCACCATATGTTAGGGCCAGGCCGTCCCAAAGTGTTTTGGCGGTGGGATAACGAGAAACATTGTTTATCATACTGGGGTCTACGTTTTGGAGAATCCAAGTGAATACAGTGTTATCATCTTGCTCCCACCGGGAGTATTTCGGGTCAGTGGCTGGAGGGGGAGGTGGTACCCCAGTGAGATGGTGTTGCCTCCCCCGGCCAAGAATGGCTCGGTAAATAACGCGGGACCATAACGAGTAATTGTTTCCTGTCAATTTTACTGCAATGTTTAAATTTTCAGGTAAGGATGCGGGTTGGGATGGAGAGCTGAGGCTGTTTCTGAGTATTTGGGCCACTTGAATGGCTAAGTCTTCCGGAGTTGGGGTACTTGAGGATTCTGGTTTTGATTCATATGGGTTTGGTGTTGTTTCTGACATTCTGGAATTTTTCAGGTATATGGTGCGAAACAAGAAGAAGTGACAAGGATATGTGGCAGTATAGCTGCCGGATTTTAGCCAGAAGTTGGCCGGAAAGGTATATATACGGCAATGATGAGACTTTCTCTGAGCCTATGCTCCGAGATCTCACATTCAGTGGGAAGAAACGGGAACCGGAACCCGCTCTGATACCATGTTCAATAGAGAACTTGAAAAAACTGTATTTTCATTGATCCTTTGTCATACATATGGTCCTATACTTATACAATGCAAATCCTATACAGTTATGGTAACTAACCAATCACAGAATCAATCACAGAAATCCCTCTAGCTAATTTACAGCATTTCCCTTAATTACAGCAAATCCCATATATTCTGTACTAAATGTATAATATCACTAATTATGGAAAGAATATATTCTAACACACATTTATCAATCAATCCCATAGGAGTGACGCTGGTAATTAATATTACATGAGGGAGCTGAACTATCCTCGGACAACAACAACATTAACTTATTACTTTATAGGTTTTCGCCTATGGCAGAGTACAAAAGGACCGGATGTACGCAGTCATACACATGTGTTAGAAAAACAACGAGGTTTCTCGATAAATCATAATGAAAATTACGTCGAGCCATGTCGACCAATTGCTAATTCACAATATAAGATCGCAAATAATTTAGTTAGTCGTTTTGCTTTAATCCGTCATATTCCAAAATCAAGAAAGAATGTGTACTTGACTCCATTGGAAATGGAAAAAGTTGTCATCAACAAATGAGGAAATAAAAGAAAGTTAACTGCTAGCAATTGTACCTTGAGGAACTACAACTACTTTCAACTTGTAATCGAAGAACGGTCACCTCTCCAGGACAAGTATGACATACTGAGAATCACAATTACATTTTTTTTTTATCATTATTATGTTGGATCAAATCCGAATGGGCTTGTTCAAATCATCACAGAATAATCTTCAGATAGATTACATCAGCAAGAAAGGATTTGTAAGAGTGAAGGGATTTAAACTAGGACTGACACATCAAGAAAAGATAAGGATGGCATGATACTTAACCTGGGGATACAACATGTACTACTTCAAGTACTTGGGGAATTTATTGCTGGGAAAGATCTTGGCTTAAATTTTGTAGGATCTTAGATTAGGTAGAGAGACATGTTCCTTTCACTCAATCTTGACTGCAGAAACTCCAGATGTGATTTCCTCCGTCCGCGGATCTTTCTTCTCCAATAAAACACCATTAGGATCTTCTCTCACGAGCAATGCAAGAACATTTTGTGAACTCCAGGTTCTGATGACGTTGTTAGTTGAAGCTCCTAAGGTAACAGCAAAAACTGCATCAAATCCACCTGCCCCAGGAACACCGGCCAATAGAACTCCGTTCATTTTCATAGTAGAATCTAGAAGCTGAGTTTGTGATTCGGGTTCAATCTGAAGGAGTTTGCACATGGCAAAGGAAATGGTCAATGAACACATGAAGGATGATACTATTCAGCATGATAACAAGCATCCTTTACCTACAAACACTGGAGAGAGAGAGAGAGAGAGAGAGAGAGAGAGAGAGAGAGAGAGAGAGAGAGAGAGAGAGAGAGAGAGAGAGAGAGAGAGAGAGAGAGAGAGAGAGCATACTGGGATTCCCGCTGCCTCACCCATTTTGCACATGTGATATCTGATTTCAAGCATTGCCTCCCTAGCTCCTAACAATCCTCGAACAACTGCCTTACTATGTTCATTTTCATCACTAATCCACTGTCGTATGGATGAAAATTGCAATGTCATTATCAAAGATAAAAGTGCAGTCACAAGAAAGAGAATATCCGATGGTAAACTATGAAACAAATTTGGAAATAAGATTTAGACAATTAACTGAACAGACAACTGGAGCTCCCGAAATCATGGTTGAACTGACAGTGCATGAGTATTTAAGTGTTGCTAATCACAACACTGCTGTCTAAAAAACTTTTGTACTACCAAGACTCCACCAGTAAAGCATCCACCATAGGTTTTCTCCTAAGGGTTTTGCTTACAACGCTGTAACACGAAAAGCCTATTCAGCAACAAGACTAGCCTCGTCTTTTTTTAGTGTAGGGGGTTAGGGGAGGGGAACATGGGAATCAACTTGTCTAGGCGCACACTCAAAGAACTACCAGATTTCTCAAAAGAATGGTCAACATACCTTCTCTGAAGGAAGCAAACTGCATTTGTCGATAACGCTTCCATAAACATCACTATGGTCTTCCGCCAACCTGCTTAAGGAATTCAGATGCAATTCAAGAGCATAACTTGCTTCTGACAACTTCTTCCATGTTTCAAGAGAACTTTTAGGGTCAGTTTTCTGCCACTTCTTTACTGCACCTACCATCGAAGGTGTGGATGACCCTCCTGTTCCAGGCTCTCCAAGTAACTGCATACATGCATTATAATTTCTCTAAACAACTGGGTAAAGATTGAATCGTAGTCCAACAAAGTTCACAATGATAACATCTTTTATCACATTGATGGATTTCAAATATCTAGGCAACTTAAATATATTTTCTTTTGTTCCCCCTCTATTTTATTAAATAACTTCAGCATACTGGAGGATTAAAACTTCGATTGGATACTGCTTCAACCTATCGCTATGCATAAGAAAAGGCTCGTGTGTATCATGTTCAGACATTGTAAACTCCATATAAAAAAGGCATCTTCCATTAGCTGCAACAGTCAAACTAGAATGCTTGTTTTTTTTCAACAAACAAACTTAGAAAAGTTGACTAGATAGACTTTGAAAGTTGGAGCTGACTTGAATTCAATGGCCATGCTCGTAGTTATTGGGTTACAAAAGTGAAAAGCAAAAATAATTACGACTACCAGAAAGCCATGAATAAACTTCCAAACAAAAAGAAGAATGACCATTGACAACAAGACGGGAATGAAATTATCGGTTATAGGTTCGAAAAAAAGAAAGGTTAGCAGTTGAAGCTTGAATTCAAGCAGGCAGAATATTGGTGATAAAAGAAGCCATATTGCTATTTCCCCAAATTTCTTTATGCTATAAAGACAAACGTTACAGAGAACATGTATCAAAAATATATTGATAGTACGAATCAAGACCAAAGGCCATTGTTTGATCTTTCTTCCTAAATTAAAATGCATATATCATTTTTTTGATAACCCAAGAAAAGAACATATTTGCATACTGGTGGTCTCCGGGTGAGGTCTTGATACTTGGTACTTACTAGTGTCATCAATGGAGGCAACACAAATTTTGTTCTCTCATGGTCCCATTTGCCCTGAAGCACCTCACCGATGATTGATTCCAGTGGCATTTCTTTAGATGCACCCTGAAAGTCAAAACCGGGGGGGGGGGGGGGATTGATGAATGAGACTGACCAAACAAGTCTCAAGGAGAGTATACTTCAGAAAAGAATATCAGCTAGAACAAATAGACCAAGATTTTTGCCAGAGTCAGATGAAAAAAAGAGCATGCATAGGCCTTCAAAAATGTTTGATACCTTTTCAAAAGTATACCATTCCTGACTCTAGCCACATCATATATAACATTGCCACCGAAAACCACAAAAGCAAGTATTAGAATTTATAGGTCAAATAATATGCAGTCACTTGGCATTGCAGTTATAGACCATATTCATCATAATGCATCAATACTACAGGGATGGGTTTCATTTGTCTTCTGGAAACAATTGACTTCTCATCAGTACTTATTCCAGCTATAAATCAAGCAGGACCCTTTGCCGCAAACAGAGCCAGACTTGCAAAAGTAGTCTTGCTTGAACCTAAAACTTTCACAAGACTTTCCAAGAAACAAGTCCCACTATCCTAATTCTGGTCTAATTCCTTTGTCAAGAAAAGCTCAAGAAGTTTCTAAATATCCCTGATCCAAATTATGATACAAACACTTCCCAATATCCTTGGTTCTCCTCACCCCCATCCTGATGCTGGTATAAGCCCTGATACACCAAAACACATGAGCAAGTTTTCCCCTTGAACAATATTTCTTCTGAAAGTCTCTGCCCCCCCCCCCCCCCCCCCCCCCCCGCACCACAAAAAAAAAAAAAAAAAAAAAACCAGCAGCAGTAGTTTGTAGCCCCAAAGATAGACCTTGAAACTTGGAGCTGACTTGAAATATGGATTTCAAGGCAACAGATGATTGGTTAATATCGAATACACAAAACCAAAAGAGTTTTGTGCATGCCAAAATGACAAATTGTTAAGGCCATGCCGAATGACTTGATATCTATGAAAGGGAAAAATGCCAAATTGCATCTGGGAGCAATGACATGTTCTTAAATCTAAAGAGATTTTTTTCGAAGCATGATAATGGCACCATCATTTGGATCTAAAGCATAAAATCATCTTATGAAGCAATATACCCAGAAGAATTTCTGAACAGCTGCAAAAGCAATACATACTCATATAAAGCACACATGGATTTCTTGCTTTACAATTTCCTCATCAAGAGTCCCATAAAGGTGCGCCAAAGCAAAATTAAAAGACTGGAGAAACGAGGAAGTATGCAAACATAATGAGAAGATAAAAAAGGAGGGAGTATGACACCTGAGCAGAAGAGATTACTTCAGGAGAAAACCGGACATAGCGTTGGCTGCCATAAACAGCTGAGCTAACATCAAAACCACTGCCCACTTTACCCTGTGCAATGCAATGAGCAGTTTGGGCTATCATGTGCACAATATCAAAGTCGACATCTTTCTTCGAGGAAAGATCAACAACTTCAAGATACTGAAGCAAGGAAGAAACAACTGCAGTTGTCATTGCTGCAGATGATCCCAGACCAGTTTTTGCAACTTCAGGCTTCTGCCCACTTGACTCCTCTGCATTCAAGGTGATTGAACTAAAACGCGGAAGTGACACCAACGATTCTGGAGTAAGAGGTAGCCCACGTGCCTCAATCTAAGCATTAAAGGTGAAACAAAACATTTAATAGCTTACAGGACCAAATAAAAACAGAAAGGATGCATTTCGAATATTTCATCTAGCAAAGCATTAGGGCCTCATTGAGATGAGACTTGAACCAAATGCAACACATTTGTTGGGAGTATTTGGCCACTGATGACTTGATTTTGAATCAGAATTGAGAGGATGCTTTGCTCTTAGGCAAACATACAAGATTGACATATTGTAACGACCCAAATCTAGTTACTTCCTCCATCTAAAAAATATTGTTCTAGTTTGACTTGAGCATAGTTCATTTTGAACTTTGCTCAAGTCAAAATAGGACAATATATTTGGGGGAGCGAGTAAAACTTTTTCAGCAAGTAAAATTAAAAGTAAAAGAAAAGAAAAGAAAAGGATGGACTAGTCAAAGTTCAGTAGTCTACTTGTCATAGCATTAGAATAGAAAATCATTTAAGATTATTCGATTTTTCACACTTTCAAAGGAAAAATTCCACAAAACGCATTGAATGGACACCATGGAACTGAGACAGGAAAAATCAGCTGGGGCAGCCTTTATATCACAGGATATATGGTTGTCTGCTAAGCCAATTATTAATTAAAACAACCACAGTGGCACGTGGAGGCGACCATAGCTTTGTGTAATAGGTTCAAACCATCTAAAAGGACTTGATCTACATTACTGCTTGTCCAACAGTTTTTTCAAATAGCATCCACTTCTCTAGTTGGGCTAGTTTGCCATCAACCCAAAAGAACCTGTGTATAAATGTTCCTATTGTCTCCAAAGGTTCTCTTGAAGTTCTTATGTAAACATAAGGTAAAAAGATGTGGTATTGTTACACAGCAGTTGTTTTTGACTTTTTTAGTCTGTCTCTCCTCAGTAGTCTTTGATGAGGAACACGGAGGCCTTCAAGCTGATTCAAATGAAGAGGATCATGGTGTTCAGGCTTATCAGTCTTACAATTTATTTGTATGGTTTCTTATTTAACAGATTGCCTATAAAACAACATTATGCTAACCAGCCTATAATAGTCGCTGCCAAATGGGTATTCATCGATCAAATAGGATATCTGCCCCCAGCGCAAGCCTAAACTATGTTTTCTGTATTCAGAATGATTCTCTTATCAATCACTCCCTCAACTACAAACTGCTTGATCCTTACAATGTCTACAATCGCACAATTATGAAATTAGATTACAAGTACTATAGCAACATATCTGTTTCCTTCTATTAACCAGACTCTTTTTTTTTTTCTTTTTGTAATTATATTAACCAGACTCATAATCCATTTAGGGAAATATAATTATTAGAGACATCATTCAATGCATTTTTTGGTCATCAAATTGTCTCCAATTTTCAGTTTTACCCCTTGGTAAATTGTGTGACCTATCAGTAACGTATTGTTTTTATTGGTTCATTATGGAAACTGGGATGGATGGAGTACTATACAGAATAAGAATTGAGTGTTGTTGTTGTCACATAAGTGTCTCATAGTAATGTAGATTTCGTAGGTAGATCATAATCCAAACATTGGCAATAATAAGTTTCAAACAGAAAGTCATGAAATCGAACAAAGAAGGGAGCTGGCCCATCACATCAAGTAAATCAACTCCATTGAGAAAGCTCACTGTCTCCAGTTCAGATTTTTGGTTTCTTTGACATAATATTAAGATCTTTAAAGGAAAATCATGATATCTCGGTAACAAGAACTAGAGAATATTAACAAAATGGAATGCAGAAAAGGTACTGAATAATCATGTGCTGAAGACACATCACCTGATTCCTGTATGAATAGAACTCGTTACAACCCAAGATTGTAATGTCAAGACCTGCATGACTAAGCCAGCTGAGACATTAGATTGTTCAGAGCTCATACAACTGAATATGTAAAAGCAATAGAGCAAATTTACACATTACCTTGCAAAAGCTTTTTACGTAATGAATCCCTTTCATCTTTGTCAAATTTTGCATAAGCTGCAGCAACAGCATATTGGACAGAACATTCAACAAAGGGATTTCTTGAGTCACTGAAATGAAATTACAATATAAGGCATCAATTGGCAATTTCCTTGACCACATAATGATCTACAATAGGCAAGATAATAATTAAAGACAATTCATCAAACATCAATAATCTAATGAAACTCATTCGAAAAGCACAAAATGAGTCAGGTACTAGCCTGGATGATGCAGGCTGAAGGACCAAACTTTCAAGGGACAATTTGAACAGAGATTCTCTTGACATCTGAGGAGATGTTAGCTTCACATATGTCCATGCCTGAAATGTGAATGAGGTAAGATCTTTTTGCAGCACAAAATGAAGTTCTTCCAGAAGAAGACAAAGAAACAGGAAAATATATAATGTCGAGATCTCATTGGGTGCCCCACTCAGAAAGTGAGAGGTTCCCCAAACAAGCACCCTTTTCATCAGATGGACCAAGAAAGTAACATAGATTTCCCTTATAATTAATTGACCCAATTGGGATTTTAAAATCAAGACTCACCAATTCAGACTTGAAAATTTTAAACGCTTTAAATTTAAAGACATATTCTTCTTACATACGATGACTACTGACTTTTTTCTTTTATAGAAAAATAGAGATGGAAGAGGGATAAATCTTGACTTGTCCGTGTTAAAAATGCACAATCTGCGCCAGGCAAATAAATTGAGCAGACAAGATTTATTTGGACGACTTAGTGTCATATCACAGACCCATGCGCAACTGTCACTTTTGGGTTCTTCATAGAGTGGCTTCACAATCGCATAAAACCGTGCATTTGTGCTGAGCACAATACCAGCATTAGGTCTCTCCAAAATCAGATAACCCCCAGTGATCAAAACCTTTCCGGGAGCAGAAGCAACTCTGTTCAACAACCAGAAAATAAAAACTCAATGACGGATTCATCTTTTACAGTAAGAAAATTTGTAATTGATTGTAAAAAGCTAAAATTAAAATGAAGAAAGAGTCACTTGAGACTTACACAGCCATTACTCTGCCCTTCTTGCTGGGTAATTACTTGTAGCTGCAAAATCAAAGTCAATTAAATATCAACAAAGACGAAGACTAGTATCTTACAAAAGAAAAGATCATAAGTAAAATATATTGATAGGTTCCCAGATTGACCAGAAAATCTATCAGGTGATGCAGTCAAGATAATTCTAATCTTTGTAATATCCAGAAAACAACAAAATGAGTATGCAGTTCAATTAAAGTACAAGATTGCAAAATATCAAATCTAACACCAGTTTTGCCTATAAGAAAGATAGAACAACTCTATAGACATCATTTATACTTGATGGAACCACAACTGAATACCATTAGAAGACGCAAATCTTACCATAGCACGTTAAATCAAATTAAAATACAACACAAGGAGTATAAATGCCATACAAAAACAAATAACAAGTTTGTCACTGTTGACAAACTTAAACCATCTTCTAGCTTAATATATGCAATGTGGCCACTATGAGAAGAACTTCTGGTAGAGACTACTGAATACGATTTGATTTTTTTAATTCTACCAATTGAAAAATATACCTAGCTTTAGCGGTGCTATCCTTTTGTACAGAATCACCTATTTTCTCTCTCAATATCAGTGGGATCAACATACAAGATGGAATTACCACGAAGGTACCTCTGACAAATCACTTAGCCGAGAGATTGGGAAACAGGGGTCAATCCATGTGCCTGAAAAAGAAAGAAAAGCAGGATTCTTAGATGTAGCTAGCTGACATTTCTTGTTTTTCCCTTGTATCATTGGAAATGTGTAGAAAGTTTATTATATTCTGAACGCATAAACTACAAAACAAATATTGGAATCTTAAAGTTAAAAAATTTGATAACACTTAACGCCAAAAGTCTTTGATAATCAAACAAACCAACAATCAGAACGTAACCAACAAAAATGGGAAACTTGAGGAGCAGAACCCATGATGAAAATGGGAAAATATTCCACTTTTTGTTGCCTTTGCTAGACTAAAATTTCCAACAGTATAAAGGAAAATAGAGTGGGGAAATCCATATAGATCAAAATATGAGATCACCAACAAGATTTGCATTCATCTACTGAAGTACCCTCTTAAACGGAAAGTAGAAGATGGTGAAGAATGGTGGATAAGAGTTTACCGTTGGGGAAGTGAACACTGAAGAGAGAGTACTCTGGATTCGGGTGTGAGAGATGTAAGCGCAGACTTTATCGACAATGACGATGGGCCTGCTGTTGGACTCCCGGAAAATGAGTATTCTTCATAAGATTATTACCGTCGGCAACCTACTCATGATCGGCGTCTGGTTAACATTTTCTTTTACCGTTCTTGTGGCCTGTGGCGGTAGAGATGATGACGACCGATGGATGGGTCGTTATTGTGTCGTGTAGATTACGGACGGCCGGACGCCATCTCCTAAACAACCTCGAATAAGACACGAACCTATATACCTTCCTAGCTAATTTAGATTTGATCTTTGTGAGTTGTTACAATTGTTGGAAAAGACATATAAAAGTGATTTAAATAGTACTTTAAACTTATATAAACTATTTAAGAAGATTAAATTGACAAATAAAGTGAAGCATGGATTAAACATAACTTATCGAACCTTGAATTTGAAAGTCATCAAATGTTCATTGAGTTTCACCGAATGTTTGAAGAAGAAATCAGAGTTTAAAGTGAGAATATGATGATCGGTAAGCGTTTGACCGAACGTTTGATTAAAGTCACCAAATGTTCGTTGACAACGTTCGGTGACTTCAGCAGTGGTGTCTTTTTATGAGTTGAAACAACTTTTACATCTTTGGACATCTTCGTTCAATTTGTGAAACAAAATCTATAAATACAAGGATCATAAGTTTTGAAAAATATACTTTTGAAAACTTTAAAAAATCATGTAGAATTTCTCCTCCTATTTTTTTTTCTTCTTCTTATATACCATTTCAAATTTATTCTCGGGAGACAAGCAAACATAAACAAATTTTGGAACTTGCATTAATTTATTGAGGATTTAAATTTATCCTACATAATTTTGATGGCGTATATGTGATTTGTATGGACGCCTTCTATTTTTTGATGGCGTTTATGTGATTTGCCCTCTTTCATTTTTTTTCCTTCTGGCCATCTGGGTAGGGGTGGCAATTTCAGACACGACACGAAACACGACCCAAACCTGACACGAATTTTCGAGGGTATGGGTATGACCTTGATGGGTTTCGTGTACAAATCGGGTAAAACCTGAAAGATACCTGCCAACGGCGGGTCGTGTCCGAGTATAGCCGCGGGTACCCGTTTATACCCGTTTATACACGAAATATAAAAAATATATTTTAAATAAAATTTATAATTAATAAAATAAAATTTCATAGAAAAAAAGACTACTGTGCTACTAAGTAACCCTATTCGGTTTCTCCCTTCCTCCATTTCTAAATCCCATTTCTTTACGTAGTCAAGTGATTTGAGTTTAGAGGACATCACTCATTTTAATCTTTAACCTTTGGTTGTGTACTTATTGTTGTTTCATACATCATATCAGTAGTTATTTAAGTACATGAAACCTGAAAAATACACGAAACCTGAAAATACTTGGAAAAATATATGAAATGACCTATACACGACTTGAAATATTTGTACTTGTCAAGTTCGTGGGTATACCCGATACACGACACGAAACCTGACATGTACGGGTTTGGGTATCTACATCTATACACGCGAAGCAAACGGGTAAGGTATGGGTACGGCACTTTGATACACGAAACCCGAAAAACACGAAACACGATACACGATGCACGGCCTGTTTGGCACCCCTACATCTGGGTCCATAATTCCTTTTTATAGCCAATAAATTTTTAAGGTCGGGGCTAAGCTGGTTCAATGGTTGCTATAATATAAAATTTTCCACGTGGCTTTATTAGAAAACTCCTTTTTATTCGACAAAAAAAAGGCAGAAACGGTCTGATTGTCGTTGATGTCAGGTGATAAATTGAATAAACAGCGACTTTGATTTGTTTAATCTTTCAAACGTTCTGGGAGAAATTGAGATTATTCTCAAACCCAAGCGAGGAATTCATAAAGTAGAAACTCTGTTAAAGAGACAAGAGATCTTGTTGTCTTCTGGTTTACTGAATTCGGATTTCATCTGGGTTGTTGGTTGAAGGATTTTATTTTTTGGGGGTTTAGAGGGGGGGGGGGGGGGGGGATAGGGGACAAAAGGGAGAAGAAGCGAATAGCAATGCAAAAACTGGGTGATTTCAAGCTGCCCCAATTCTTCAATTATCCTCCCTACTTCACGTACTTACTTTTCTCATTTCCAAATTACTTTCCTATATGTTTCCTTTTCATTATTAATTTTTTCTTGAACTGGTGGATAGGGAGATGTGGAGTTTGATCATAAGGTTCTCATCCTTTGGGATATTGCTGTCGATAGAAACCTTCGATTAGATATCGCTATGCATCTATTCATATGGAGCTTTATTTTCCCGGAATTTGTTGAGTTTCTTCGTTTGGGATATTGCTATGAACCACTTAAAGAGTCTTGTGTCTTCGTTTCATACTCGAATTTATGTCCTGAAGTTTTCTTAATTAGATTGCAGCCCGTGAAAGAAACAAGAGAGAAGCAGGTTCAGCTATGGAAGGAGCTGATAATAGATTATTGCAGAACGCAGAAGGTGTTTGTAATTGGGCTGGAGGAAGACTTCCCTCTGTTTAGCAACTCTGTTGTTGAAAGTAGGTAATTCTTTTTTGCTTGTGTATATCTGTAGCAAGAAGAATAGGAATTTGTACTTTATCTGGTGATCCTTCGGCAGTTCTTATAATATTCATAAGCTTGCCGTGCTTTGAAATCTTGATTGGTGCGTTGTGAAGGCCTACGAGTCAGCTTATTTTCCTTAGTTTTTTGTGCCTCATTCACTTCTTTTATACAGTATCACTGCTCTCTCACTCTTGTTATAAAGAATCCTTTTCTGCATTTTTGAAGCAAAAAATCCTTATTTTAGATTACTTTAAAGAAAATAGAGAAACCCAAAATCCCGTGTCAGCATAAGGAAAGAAAATATTTCCAAATCAAAGGCAAATCAGCAGAAAATCAGCAAGGCTTAATTTGTGTGATTTGATTGTATCTTCTTTGATTTTGCACTAATTGCATAATTATCCCTTTCCCTAAAATTGTTCCCCGTTGTACTATTTAAGTGGCCTTCGGCCAATGAATCAAAGCAAGCAATAAAAGTTGTTTCTTATTCAAACATGGTATCAGAGCTATGGTATTCCACCTCTGTAACGGGTGAAGTACAGTAGCCTCATCACTTACCCAAATAACTTACCTGCACCACCGCTGCGAGTCATGGCCGACCAAACTCCCCAGTCAAGCACCTCTCAGCCTGGGGGGCAACCAATCCAACACCCACAACCGAAAATCTAAATCTGTCCCAAGTCTTGGACCTTCTGCAAAAATGGGCACCCAGACAAGGCTCAGCCGAAGGATCCTCCAACCAGCAGATTTGTCTGCAAGAAAAATTAACCGACAATAACTACACAGTCTGGGCAAGGAAAATGAGCCTTGCCATCGACGGGAGGGGGAGGCTCAGACACATCACAGCCTCCCCTCCAAAGAAGGACGAACCAGCGTATGAACAGTGGAGGCAATCAGACTCCACTGTTCTCACATGGATACTCGAAAACATATCACCAGAAATTGTTAATCAATATATTGATTATCCGACTTCGTGGGACTTGTGGAAGGGTATTGAATCCACATATAGCAGTGGAAAAGACCCTCTTCAAATATATGACTTGATGGTAAAAGCAAACAGCCTAAAACAGGGGTCTCAACCGTTGGAACGCATTTACAGTCAGTTACAGGCTGTTTGGAAAGAAATTGACCGGAGGCTGCCTAATCCGATGAGATGTCCAGCGGACATGACTGTATACAACCAACTTCAACAACAAAATAGGTTGTACCAGTTTCTACAGGCCATTAGCGATGAATATGACGATGAGAAGAGAGATATACTCAAAACAGAGCCGATGCCTGCCGTAGAAGAGGCTTACGCACAAATCAGACGAGAAGCACAGAGACGACAGATTATGCACAGTCATAGGAATGCATCATCAACAGACCTTGGGAGTGGCCTCCTATCACGCACAGGAAGGCCAAACCCTAAGAAAAATGAGGAGTCCAGAGGTAAGGGACGGTCAGACCCTGGGAAGAATGCTTCCCAAAGTTCATCATTCCGTACCGAAGAAGATAAATCTCACCTTAAATGCACTCATTGCGGTGGGAGCAGGCACACAGCTGAGGGTTGCTTCCAAATAATCGGGTACCCAGATTGGTGGCCTGACACCAGAAAGAGGGGCAAAAGAGGCGTAGCCAGCACGGCTGCGGGCAACCCTGGGGCCACCAGCGCATACGGCGGCGAAGAGATAGGTTTTGGAGGAGCAGCAAGGACGGAGGCATATGCAGCGAAGGAAGAAAGTGGAACGGCGCATAAAGGAGAGAGAGGAATTCATAAAGCCCTAATCACCGAAGTGGGCAGCTGTCAAGGTAAAGGGCTTGGGTTGCAATTAAACTCAAGCCCTTCCTCTTCCTTTTATAAATCTCATTCCCAACCTAAATTGCCTTCGTCCACTTATAAAAATACTGCCTGGTTATTTGACTGCGGTGCAACAGACACAATGTCGTTTGATATTCGTGATTTTCATTCATGCACAAAAGCCTCCAAAACCAGCATCCAAACCGCAAATGGCGGTTTTTCCCCCGTTGAAGGAAAAGGCAGTGTCACTATATCACCATCATTGACACTTCAAAACTGCCTTTATGTTCCCACATTGTCCCATAAATTGCTGTCTATTAGCCATATTACCAGAGAATTAAATTGTACCGTCCTAATGCATCCGACGTTTTGTCTTCTACAGGATATTCGGACGGGGAAGATAATTGGGCGTGGTTCTGAACGTGGAGGTCTTTACTTTGTCGATGAGGTGGACCAACACGGTACAGCAATGCTCACTTAGGGGACGACTGATAGACACGCCTGGCTGTGGCACCGCCGCTTGGGTCATCCATCACTAGGGTATTTAAAAATGTTGTTTCCTCAGAAATTTGCTAAACTTACCCAGTTACCCTGTGATACATGTATCCTGGCAAAAAGCCACAAACAGACATATCATCAAAATAATACTCAAACCGTAAGTCCTTTTTCTCTTGTTCATTCAGATGTCTGGGGGCCTGCCCCAACACCAAGTAAAAATGGTCTCTTGTATTTTTTATTATTTGTTGATGATTGTACCAGGATGACCTGGGTCTACTTTCTTAAGCACAAGTCTGATGTGTTTAATAAATTCCTCAATTTCTACCACTTGATTCAAACCCAGTATCAAACCAAAATACAAATTCTCCGTACCGATAATGGGACGGAATTCGTAAACAGGTCATTCCAAGAGTTTTTTCAACTTCACGGACTAGTTCATCAAACCACCTGTCCAGATACCCCTCAACAAAACGGGGTCGCTGAACGAAAAAACCGGATCCTACTCGAAATTACACGGTCCCTAATGATTGAGTCCAAAGTCCCTACACATTTCTGGCCTGAAGCTGTTGCTACTGCAAATTACCTCATCAACAGATTACCCACTAAGATCCTTAAACACAAAACTCCCCTTCATGTTCTCAGCCAATACCATACGATCCCACTCCATCATACTCTTACACCGCGGGTTTTTGGCTGCACTGTGTATGTTCATATACCTAAAGCCCGGCGAACAAAATTTGACCCTTGTGCCCTCCGGTGTGTGTTTGTCGGTTATGGAGTAAATCAAAAGGGATACCGGTGCTTTCATCCCCAAACCCACCGTCTCTATACTACAATGGACTGCGACTTCCTTGAAACCGAGTACTATTTTCACACCCAACCTCTGAGTCAGGGGGAGAGTTCTCAAGATGACTCACTCGGTTGGTTACACAGTCCAGTGTTGCCCGAGCCTGTCCTAACAAAGGAAGGAGATCAAGACACCAGGCCAGTTTCTGCCTCCGTTCAGGACGATGTCCAATTATCAACTCCAGCTGAGTATCCTGAGGTAAGTGAACATTCATCTCATATACCATCTGTTGAGTCAGTTGACCAGATTGTGTCTGAAACAGTACCCACAGAGCAAAGATATGTTCTACCACCAAGGAGAAACAGAGGAGTACCTCCAGTCAGGTATGAACCCGAGTACACTCCCAGACATTCCAGATACCCTGTGGTAGCCTCAGATACTGCTAAGGCGCTCCAGACAGAGATATACACAACACAAGTTCCAAGGACGGTAGAGGAAGCTCAACAGGACCCAGAATGGAGAAAGGCAATGGAGGATGAGATGACTGCTCTTGAAAAGAATAGAACATGGGAAAAGGTTCTGGTGAGTACAGGAAAGAAACCAGTTGGCTGTAGATGGGTGTTTACCTTAAAGCATAGAGCAGATGGGACGATAGAAAGATACAAGGCAAGGTTGGTCGCAGAAGGATACACTCAGACCTATGGCATCGACTATTCTGAGACCTTCTCACCAGTGGCGAAAATCGATACGATTAGAGTTCTGTTCTCTGTCGCAGCTAATCTTGTCTGGCCTTTGTACCAGTTGGATGTGAAGAATGCTTTCTTACATGGTGATCTCCAAGAAGAAGTCTATATGGAGCCCCCTCCAGGTTTTGCTAGTGAGTTTCGTAGTGGTGAAGTTTGCAGGTTAAGGAAGGCGCTATACGGTTTGAAACAATCTTCGAGAGCCTGGTTTGGGAGATTCACTGTAGCCATGAAAAAGAATGGATATCGTCAAAGCAACTCAGATCACACACTTTTCTTAAAGCGGGATGGAAACCGGATTACTTGTCTCGTTATTTATGTGGATGATATGATCATCACGGGGAACGATGAAAACGAGATATCAAATCTGAAACAACAGTTGTCTAAAGAGTTTGAGATGAAAGATCTGGGACTACTGAGGTATTTCTTGGGAATCGAAGTAACAAGATCAGAGGCAGGGATATTCATATCTCAGAAAAAGTATGTACTTGATCTGTTAGCAGAAACTGGGTTACTCGACTGTAAGCCAGCAGATACGCCCATAATGATGAATCATGGATTGAAAATATCTCAGGAAGGGGAAGCGGCAGATCAGGGAAAATACCAACGACTGGTAGGAAAACTCATATATTTGTCTCACACTCGGCCAGACATAGCTTACCCAGTGGGAGTGGTTAGTCAGTTCATGCATAAGCCACAAAAGAGCCATATGGAAGCAGCATTAAGGATTGTTCGATATTTGAAAGGGACTCCAGGAAGAGGGCTAGAGTTCAAAAGGCACGGGAATCTGGAAATACAAGCCTACACAGATGCTGACTGGGCAGGAAATCCAAATGATAGGCGGTCAACTTCAGGGTACTTCGCACTAGTTGGTGGGAATTTAGTCACATGGAAAAGCAAGAAACAAAAGGTGGTGGCTCTGTCTAGTGCAGAAGCAGAGTTCCGAGGAATTGCCCGAGGACTAGCTGAAGTACTATGGTTGAAAAAGTTGACGACGGAATTAGGATATCCTCCAAGGACTATACCACGGTTGTTCTGCGACAACAAAGCTGCTATACAGATTTCAGAAAATCCAGTTCAACACGATCGCACGAAGCATGTTGAAGTGGATAGACATTTTATAAAAGAAAAAATTGAAGGCGGAGTTGTGTGTCTTCCGTATGTCAAGTCCGAAGCACAATTGGCCGATATACTCACCAAAGCAGTTTCTAGCGGAAGATTTCGTGAAATTTTGAGCAAGTTAAGCATCCAAGATTCGATGTCTTAACTTGAGGGGGAGTGTCAGCATAAGGAAAGAAAATATTTCCAAATCAAAGGCAAATCAGCAGAAAATCAGCAAGGCTTAATTTGTGTGATTTGATTGTATCTTCTTTGATTTTGCACTAATTGCATAATTATCCCTTTCCCTAAAATTGTTCCCCGTTGTACTATTTAAGTGGCCTTCGGCCAATGAATCAAAGCAAGCAATAAAAGTTGTTTCTTATTCAAACATCCCGAAATATGAAGGCGGAAACCTCGTTCAATATCTATGTCACTCTGCCAATATCAGGAAGCAATTGGCAAGTTTTCCTGTTTCTATGTGTTCTACATTGTCTTTTTACTCCAAAATCATACGGGTGAATATATTTTAAGCAAATAGCAAAGACGGATAATTAAGTATGTCTGATTGATGTTTGGTTCATTCATGTAATGATTAACATCACACATCAGCATTTGAGGATTTGACTTAAGTTCTTGGATTTTTGTTCGCATGTTAGATTTTTCTTGATTTTGACTTTATGTGTAGTAACCCCCCCCCCCCCCCCCTAGTAGTAACAGTGAGATTTTTCTTTTTCTTTTTGGGTTAAAATGCTAATATATTAACCAGAAAAATCCAAGTATCAAGGGGATGCCACCTATACAATAGCCTTATTACATAAGCTATCAACCGAGCCTATGTGTATAGTGAGATTTTTCTTGTTTTTTGTATAGCATCGTGTGACTTGATCAGTGGTTATAGGTAAGGAATTCAGCAGCAAAGTGATTTTCCTATTGCATTACTTTTGCCCTTGTAAAAAAAAAAATTTTTGATGCCTTTTTGGTTTCTTGATTCCATTTTCATGTTTTTAGGGGATACCATTTTGAAATAGGCTGAACTTATTGGCAAAGGACTAAAAGATTGAAGATAAAATTGTCTATTTGCTCTTGCCTCGTTTTTATGTCTTTTTAAGGTCTCTGCTTGCTAACCCTACTTCTATTGGCTTTGTCCTGACCCTTACTAAAAATGCTGATCATGAACTATTGAACAGGATGTAAGGTTTTCTTTGTCATAGGGGAAAAAGGCATTCTGGATAGCACATTACGTTATTCATCTCGATTTGGACCTAGCATCGTTAATTGGTTGTAATTCAAGATGACTCATTAGCTTAACATTGTTTGAGGTTTCATTCGAGTACAAATTTTCTCTATTCATCTTTCTTTTTTTCTCCGTCTTTATTTCTCTCTCTCGTTTTTTTTTTTTTTTTTTTTTTTTTTTTTTTTTTTTTTTTTTTTTTTGCTTTTTTGGTTTTCTATTTGTGCTGTTATGTTCCTGTGTAGGATACCTTAGCCATGAAGCTCGAGAGGCATTTTTTTCTGCTTTGGTGTCCGATGGTAAATCATACATAACATTAATATAATTTCCTTTTGCTTTTTTGATTTCCTAATAGTTGTGGCCCTCTATGCATAACACTATTTTATATTATGTTCTGAAAAAAAAATCTCTCATATAATAGGTCGTGCAGAATGGATGGATAAAAGCCATAGGAAGTGTCTAATCCTTTGGCACCGTATTCAAGATTGGGCTGATTTAATTGTGCACTTCGTAAGTGATTTGGCTCAAGTCCTGCTCATTTATATTTGGTATTTGTTTGTTTCTTATTGTTGCATTTGTGATTTCTGCTTTATTTAAACAGGTGAAGGAGAATGGGTTAGAGGACAGTGTTATGACAGTTGAGGAAATACGTACAGGAATCGAGTCAAGAGGAACAGGTTCAATTTGTTTTATTCTGAAATTTTAGACAGCTTCTGGAGTTATTAGGGTCTTCTTCAGCTAGCATAACATTTTTTAATTGATAAAACTGAAACAAAAATTATTTCTTCTTTTCCCCCCTATTGTAAGCACTTAAAATAAAATCTCAAATGGAAGGATTTCTCTAACATCACAAACTTGTGCATATGTGAAGTGAAGTGTCACAGTATTTCCTTCTTTGTAGTCATGTGTTGTGGAGCTGTTTGCTAAAGCCGAACCAGCTCAAGATGCATGTCCAACTCTATTCTTAACGTTCTTCATATATCGTTTTTCTTGTTATATTGTTGAGATCCTGCTTCCTTTCTTTTTTTTTTCCAGCCTTCTTTAAGAGTGTTTTAAGTTTCAATATTAGATGTTGCAGTGGGTTTCAACTTTCATGAGAAATCTGCAATTGCTTAGTCCTTGTCCTCCCAAACCACATGGACTTCCTTTTTCCCTTTTTCTTTTGTGAAAGGGTGTGTGGGTGTGGGTGGGTTGCGGGGGGTCTTGGTGACTTATTGAATGTTTGCTTTTCTTGTTTTAATTGCTACCATTTACTCTTATTCTGGACCTGTGTGGATAAACCCCAGGTACACAAGAGTTAACATTGAAAATGGTAGTCAACTTGGCTATAATTAGTTGGAGTTTGTTGTGCTGCAAACAATGCTTGAGAAAGTTTCTTTATCAATCCTTCTGTGTAAAATAGCAGTATCATACCAATTTTTCAGTGTTGTTTCTGCTGGTGATTGTGTGGTCCTTATGACTCTTAGATCTGCACGGGGTGGACCGAACAATCCTAATGCGAGCTCTGAAGCTACTAGAACACAAGGGCAAGCTTGCTCTATTCAAGGGAACTTCTGCCGATGATGAAGGCGTCAAATTTTCTTTGTAGAACTTGTTTACACCATAGCTTCTCTAGTGCTTGTTCGGAATTCTAATTGTCCATCGTCCCCATGCTTTGGATTCTCCTCATACGGACCGGAATACAGTGTTTTACTTTCCTATCAACTTTTTATCCACACCTACTCCTATCATCGACTCATAAAAAGTTTTACTACATGTGGATCTTCTAGGGAAGTTGCGGTACGTTAAATCATGTCTATGGTGTACGTTCTAACATTAGTTTATGTTCTGGAGTGGATATGATAAGGATAAACTTTGTCAATACGACTATGCCATATGTTAGCTCAAGATATCCCAATTTATTGATTCTTGAAGAATGAATAGCGACCATTTGGAAAAGAAAAAAAGAATGAACAGAGCTAAATCTGAACTTTTTGATTGAACTTCTTGATAATCGTCTTGTTACGCCACATTAAAGTCAATCTAAAGATGAGTATAGAAAATAACAAACGGGATCATGCTTTCTTTGTTGGACGTTCCGGTGTACTACTGAACTTTGTGTTTAATCTGATATATTCAGTCTTATACAAAAAGGCTATGAAGATGAATGACATTTAATTGACGTGTGTTAACATAGAACTCTGAATATACAACGTCGAATGTGAAAGGGTCTGGAAAAAAACCGGATCGTTTCGCGATCTGATGTATTCAGACTTATATTTTTTACAAGAGGTTATGAAGATGAATGACATTTAATTGACATGTGTTAACATGTGTTAGCAATTTTCATTATGGGTCATCGGGAAACAACCTCTGTGTTTCTAACACATAGGTATGGTTGCGTACATCCGATCCCTCATACCATGCTATAGGCAGGAGGTTCTAAGAAAATGGGGTAATGTTGTTGTTGTATTGTGTAGAATCAAAAATCTTCACATGTGGGTGACCTATAACGAGACTACAACCCTTCCAACCATTTGTACACATATTGCGTGACTGTAGAAATGTACTTCCATTTAATGGGAGGTAGAGAAAGCACTTGCAGAAAAACTCAAGGATCAGCATTTGATCTACGACTCATGAAATCCAGAAGGACATGAAAATGGATTGAGTAAAAGAAAACAGAGTACAACCGGGAAAGGAGAATGGCCAATGGCTACCAAGGCTTTGAGAGATACTATAAAAGGTTGAGATTCTAACCATGAAAACTTCTAATGTTTTAGTTTTGAAGAGTTTGGTTGATAAGGTACATTAAGTGTTTAACGATCATTTTTTAATTAACTATTTATACAATTCATGATGCTCTAACTAGGAGAAAAGAAAAACACGATTTTGTCAATTTCTTGATAAAAAAGCCTTCATTTTATTTATTCCGTATTAAGTCCATGTTAATAAAACATGTAGTTTTGTCTTAATAACATTACAAAATTCTTCATATGATGTTTTTTTTTTACAACATGTTCTTTGTTATTTCAATAACCATTTCGAAGTTTTGTACGAGGATCAAAAGTGAGAACATGCATTATGACTTGAACAAGAGAAAAAAAAAAAAGGAAACCCTTTCTTTATTTTAATGGAGCAAAAGTAACGTATTGTAATTTTGTTTATTTTTTCCTAAATAGTTATTTACACAATTCATGATGATCTGCTACACATTACGATGTTATTGTTTTCTTATTGGAAATACCTTAGAGTTGGTTCAATTTTTCATTACCTAGATAATAGAGAAGACATTTATACCACATCCATTATACAATAAAGGACATCAAACTTTGAGTAATAAAGCAAAGATGCTAATACGATTACATTAGTCAAAGATGCTTAGCATTAGCAACGGCAAAAAGATATTCTATTGCATATAAATTAAAGCTTTACATCTAGTGTTCCAACTTAGGCTGGTCCATATCTACTCAAAACCTTAAGACAATAGATGGTGTTACGTCATATGTCCCATACATTTTTCTCAAAATATTCTCAATATAGTGCGTCATGAAGTATAAGCTATAGCCGCTTACCATGCTTATCAGCAATTTATATTAACATTAACCAAACATATGAAAATCAAATAAAATATTTATATTCTGGTTCAATCAGTTTACAAGTTAATTCAAAGGTCGCATTTTCAAGTATTTCTTACCGAGATCAGATTCGTTGTCCTGTTTGGTTACACAGTATAAAACTAAATATTTTGTCACCAAAAAAATACGTTCATTGTGGCATACAGTAAAAACGTATAGCATTTTTTCCAACAAAACTACTACGTATTTTTATATGATTGCGAGAGAGTGCAACGATAATGCACAAACGCAGATTACTAATACACCAGAATACACAATGATCCATTTCTTCTCTTAAGGTGTGCTGCGGAATTGACCAGAAAAAAAGGAAAAATAGAAAGAAAATACGAAAAGAAGAAAAGAAAAGATCTTCGACTCCAATATTCTCTCCACGGAAAGAACAGATAAATGGCGAAAAAGGTTCATTTCTTAAGAATCAAAAGATTATATTGAGCTGGAACGAACATCTCGTAACGCTCAAGTAATATATGATGCAGATTTCGGGCTTACTTGCGGATGCGCCGGCGTTTCTTTCCGCTGCCGGTGGCTACAACTCTAAGCAAATCCACTTGTTTCCCGAGTCCTACTCCTTTTCTTTATATGCTGCGTCTGCTGTAAGTTTCTTCAAATCCAATCCGATGTTTATACACATTTACTAGAAACAAAAGCTGAAGTACGATTGCGTGCAGAATAAATCGTAAGATGAATCGGATTAAGGCGTTTCCGTTTATACTGTCTAATTTGTAGTTGTTCATCATTTTCGTTGTTCATCATTGAATAATTGTTGTGGCTGTTTCTCTCTGGTGGGGGTTTGAATTTGGTGTTTATAGTCGTCAATCGATTTATCATAGGAAATCCGAATGATTGATAATAGTTACGATGCGCATAAGATAGAACGAGGCTCCTTGCTCCTTTTGAGTCTTGAGGATCTCCCTGTTTCTGGTTTTAGTTTGTTTAGCATTTCAATTGGATGTTCATGACAGTCAATGGAAGAAACTAGAACATCTAATGTCAAAAAGATTAATGTGTGAACGTTTACCTCTTCCGTAATTCCTACCCTGCAGGAAATTGTGGCTTATTTTGGTTAAGATTAAAATTTTTAAATCAGATGTTTGAGTATCCTGCTCCAGGAGAAAATGTTTGTGTGTACAGATCCTGGAGCAAATGCATGTATTTACTCTACATGGCGGAAGTCAATAGATAAACTGGTTGGAAGAGCAATGATATGCACATGCTCTTCCATTGGCAGAAACAAGTTGACAGCTGAAAGTTTGAGTCGATATAATCCAATAATTCTAAGGAGCTATATGGTAGTGATGTGAATATACCGTAGATATAGGACCTTGTATCTATTTGCTTGATAAAATTACTCCTGTGTTGTACTTCTTCAGGAATGGATATAATTAGCATCATCTTGTGCGATATGGTTTTGCTTGAAATGATAGGTAAAACAGAAGTGAAAATGGACAGTTATAACTTATAAGGTTTGGGAATCAATGTAGGTTTAGAGTAACTTACATAGGTAGGAGGATATAATGGTAGAAGAGGCGATGTTTAACTGTATTTATCATGGAGTAAATGCACGTATCTACTTTACATAACGAGTGCTGAGCTAAAATAGTTGAAAACTAGTTTGAACATTGGTCGCTCTTCCACTGATAGAAACAAGTTGACAGCTGGAAATTTGAGTTGGTTAATCCAATACCTTTAAGGGGAGATACTTTAGTGACGTGAATACATGATAGATTTGGGAATTTGTATCACATATGTTTGGTACTTCTGTAGGAATAAATTTATCAGCATTATCTTGTTTGCGTGAAATGGAAGTAGAACAGAAATGAAAATGGACAATTATTAGGTTTGGGAGTCACCGGAGCTTATGCAGGTTGTAGGTTATGTTGGTAGAGGACTATCAAGTTTCTCAAACAGATAGGAGCATTCCTGAGCTAACATCCTAAATGGGAATATTCCCTTTCTTATGCATACATTTACCTCCCAAAAAGAAAGTCCTCCCATTTCCCACCTCATGCATTCACTAAGCTATCTCGCTGCTGTTAACAGAGCCAGATATGCAAATCTACCGTCTCTTTTCCTGGAAATTCTTGGGCTGGAAGGATGGATCAAACTAATTTCCAGCCTTTAGAACCAACATACTCATTGACTGTTGCAAATTAAAAGTAAGGAGTTAATCTTTTGCCTCATAACGTTTACAAAGAATGACATTGATTCATCTTTTAACTAAGCATACTTAGAAACATTCATGGTTTCTGTAACAAATGTGTTTCTAACTATTCTATGCTATCGTACAGGGGTATCAATCATTTTGTTTTGGGAATCCAGGTTTCAGGTCAAGTCAGCGTCGAGTGAAAAATTATAGCATAAAGGCATCCAGCGATTCAAGTGGCAGGTTGGTTCCACTTGCTCCTCTTCAGCTGGAGTCTCCTGTGGGTCAATTTTTGGTGGAAATTTTACGAAGCCACCCTCATCTGCTTCCAGCTGCTTTAGATGAGCAACTTGACAGTCTTCAGAAGGAGAGAGACACCAAGAGTGAGAATCCATCATCTCAAGATCTTTTATACAAGTAAGCAACAAGTTCTTTTACATTGTAAAATTGGCTTTGGAGATTATAGCTTTCAGTGAATGGCAACTATCAACACAAGTTTTCTACTTTGTTGAAGTGTACCAAATCTTCCCAACTAAATTGTATTTTGTAAAAGGCAAATCCTTTTCTTCGAACTTGATCATTTCTTTACTTTTAGACATGTACTCTATTTTATTCCTGCTTGTTAGTCAAGCATGAGGGAAGTTATCAGATCACGAGCACTGTTTATTTTGGCTTTTCGATTCTGATGTCCGATATTGTTACTTATATCCCACGCTCTCCCAGGATTGTGCTCAAATCTATCTACAGTTATCTACTAATTTTGACTTACTCATATAGTAAGTGGCTATTTTTTTTTCTCCCGAGTGGTTCGACCACCTTGACGTATGCTTTATCTTCTAGTATTGAGTTCCTCACGCGACCATGTGAGAAAGCTGTCCTGCTGGGTGTTTTGTCAGAGTGGTTCCTGAATAACTGCCACTATCTGCAAGAATGCAGTTTGTTTTCTTGTTAATATATTTTGTCCTTGTGGGTTTGCATCCTTTCATCTCGTGCTGGGTTGTGGTCTTCATACTTGTTAATGCCTGACAAACTTCTTGGAAAGTAAAAGCATGACCAGATGACTATCCTCGTATTCCAGGAGAATAAGTGAAGTGAAAGAGAAAGACAGGCGCAGGGCTGTGGAGGACATACTTTACTGTCTGATTGTTCACAAGTTTGTTGATAAACAGATCGCGATGATCCCAAAAATATCTCCCACTTCTGATCCAACTGGAAGGGTGGATTTTTGGCCTAATCAAGAACAGGAGCTGGAACGAGTACATTCTCCCGAAGCTTTTGACATGGTACTCAGCCACCTTGCTATCATACTTGGCGAGAGGGTAGTAGGACCCCTTGATACAATAATAGAGATGAGCAAGATAAAACTTGGGAAGCTTTATGCTGCTTCTATTATGTATGGTTACTTCCTCAAAAGGGTGGACGAGAGGTATCAACTTGATAGATCAATGAACACGCTTCCCGAGGGATTTGAAGACAAACAGGCAGATGTTCTTGGGAGAAAAACAGGAAAACAGTTATGGGACCCTGAGTCTTTGATGGTGATTATGCCCGATGAGGGTGATGGAGGCGGCGTGATAGAACCCGTCGGCGAGGCTCCACCAAACAAATTAAAATCATATGTGATGCATTTGGACGCAGAGACACTTCAAAGATATGCCACCATTAGGTCTGGAGAAGCAATTTCTTTGATTGAAAAGCAGACACAGGCATTATTTGGGAGGCCTGATATCAAAGTAACTGATGATGGTTCCCTTGACGCGTCTAATGACGAAGTGATCTCTGTTACATTCTCTGGATTGACACTGTTAGTATTAGAGGCAGTCACCTTTGGTTCGTTCTTGTGGGATGCAGAAGGATACGTGGAATCTAGATACTCTTTCCTGAAAAGCTGAACGTGTTAAAAAGTTATGCTTACCTGGTGCACTGTGTAGTTAAATTCAATTATTTTCCATTTGTAGATCTGTATATTATTAGTTTCTAAAACATGCAACCTTACGTATCAGAATCTTCATTAGTGCGAATAATAAGCATGTGCCTTTTATGGTTATCTTCCACTCATTTCGGAAAACTAGATGATGGCTTGATTTACAGATTGGGAGCACACACGTGTTGGAGTCAAGATGGTTGATGGTGCAGCATGTACAGAATCTGTTCTAAACTTCACTGGTGCTTTGTGGGATTGCATATTCCATCAGATCCTTGTTGCAGAAACACGAGCGATGACATGATATGGTCCCAGTTCAAATGTATGTCTGCTAGTTTTTGCTATGATCATCCGATGGGTGGTTGATTTGATTACAAACTAATCTAACAGCAACCTTTTTGTCTCAACTGGACAAATATAGTTATATGTTGCAGAAAGCTAAGTACATGAAATGCTCACCTTATTTTGAGTTGTTACTGTAATTGTATTGTGAAATAATAGTTGATCGACACAGTTTGACGCAACTTTCATTATGGGTCATCCGAAAACAACATCTATGTGTTTTTAACACATGGGTATGGTTGTATACATCCGACCCCATACCTGTCATAGACCGAACCTTTAAGTCAATAGGTGATGTTGTTGTTACTATACTTGTATGTACATACCTTTGTGTCGACCTGCTCACAGTAAAAATTTTTTTTTTTTGAAACAGAGATGTTTTATTACGTAAAATTGGCTGTTGCTGCACATCGCGCGGAAAACCAGTCTAAATACTTCCGAAGTCTAAACATTTCACCATCTTTTTTGCCTTTTTTTCCTTGAAGTGTGTTGAGCTATATTATGTTCATTTATATTGGGTATGTTTTATTTTGTTTCTGTTATGTTTTTCTATCTTAATTTTTCCTTGACAAAACTTAAAATAAAACAATATACAAGAAAATAATCAAATATACAACAACAAAAAAGTACAACATACAAAGGATTTTAAATAGCAAGTTCCGCATCCTTTCCGGAAAACCTTGGTTACATAAGCCGATGAGGATAAAATAAATGGTAAAATTTGTAACATTTGTTCTGATCCAAAATTTTACCATGTCTCGTTTATATTCTACTAGTCTTTATCCTCTTCATTAATTGATGATGATTCACAATTTTCACTACCTGAGATTTTTTTATTATCATATCATCTATTACACTAGCTTATATCATACTATGTGTATTAGTTTGATATATGAGTATATTAAACATAGTTGAGATGATCTTGACTAGTATGATATAAAAATGGGATAGAAAATATGGTAAATGATTCTCTTGATCGATTTTCACATTTGTCACTTATACTTTTCTGCTCTTGTTTTCTTAATCAGTGACGAGTTATATGAAAGTGAATAAATGAATGGTCGGACAGAACAACAAAGGTTTTTTTTTTCTTTTTTCTTTTTTTACCTTTTGAGTGGCGAACAAAAAAGTTAAAGTCCAAAGTGAAAGTTCCTCAATGATTGCCGCCATTCTTCAACTCTCTGCGCTGTAAAAAGCAGTTACCTGACGTTACTTGTCGGTCAAATACCACCACTATTCATTCGGCTCAATTTTGGCTCCAAATTTACACTAAAATCTTTAATTTAGGTCACACTAAATCCAACCCTCATTCATCGGTTGATCTTTTACCAAACTCAATTTGCAAGGGTTCAGATCAGGAGAGGCATAAAGGGTACAAAATATAAGGTTTCTAATTACGCGCTGCCACGTGTACATGCAACTCTTTTTAAACGTGGTAGCGCGTGATTAGAAGTCTCATATTTTTGTCTCAAGTTCTGCCTCTCCTGATCTCAACCGATCTGCGAGTACCTTGACAGAGTACAGTTATATATATATATATATATATATATATATATATATATATATATATATATATATATATATATATATATATATATATATATATGGGGAAAAGGATGGACCAGTGGGCTAGTTGTTAATTGATTTTATGTTAATTGGTTGACATACACTTATTGAATTGCTAAGTAAACGATAATGACTGCGTTAGATAATGAAATTTGAAGCCCAGAGGTACAAAAGCAATTTTATGTTCGGCTATTTCCGCTGTCTATAGCTAGCATTAGAGGGATCAGACTACAAGCTTAGACCACAATAACTAGAAAAGTGACCAACCATCAAACTTAAATAGCTATGCTACATATCTATTGTATTATTGTATCTTGCCTAAGAGAACAATGTTACTACAATTTTGTTACCGGACATTTTGTATGTCATAGCTTGTGTAAATATCACGTAGATTGTTTTATTGTTTGGTATTCTTCCAAAGTCATTGATCACTTTAAGGTGGATAGACATGTTATACGACTTCATGCTTTTATATAGCAGTCGTTTCCGGTGCAATACGTTTGTGCAGTGTCTGGAGAGGAACCGGATTGTTTCATGATTTGATGTACGCAGTCTTACCCTATAATTTGTGCAAGAGGCTGTTTCTGCAGCTCGTACGCAGTCTTACCCTATAATTTGTGCACGGCTCGAACCTGTAGCCTCAAGGTCACAAAACAATGATCTTACAAGTTGCTCCAAGACCCGTATTCAACTTCGTGCTTTTGTATATTACTTTAGAACATATATGTAAAACATGTCATGTGTTTCTTGCGGTAAGGAACGTAACAATTCCTATAACCTCTTTGAAAAATATCCTGTAATGCATTGATTAAGTTTGTGTCAAAGTGTTAATTTAGTGTAAGCTTTTGAGAATTGGTTTTCGGGTTGAGATTTGATCCAAGAGATCAAGAGTTTGGTTCTAAAGACACGTATGGTATGGATGTTCCACTGCTGCTAGGCCGAAGACCTGGTTTGCAGAGGACACCTTGTGTGGGTCACTGCGTAAGTCCTTACCCAACCTAGGAGGCCGCTGGACCACTGATTTACATCCTCTACAATGCTCCTTGTGTCTGGTACGGTAGGACTTTCTGAGCTTGAGAATAGCCTTTTGATCCAAGTATAAGCTTTTGGGGCACTCTTCTCAGTCACGCATCTCAGAGTTTGTTATTCAAAATTGGTAATCATATTGTTGATAAGTCCATTTATATTTATGGATGAGAAATGATTGTGAATCCCATCATCCTCATTCTTTTCAATTTTATGGGTCTTAAAAGTAATTCAAAATAAAAATCAAAAAGTTACCCAATAATGCTAAGATCAACTTGATGGTATGTATCATTAACCCTATGGTATTGCTTATTGCATCAACTGACATGTTGAATTTGATTTATAGGAAATATTAGCTAATAAGAAAATTAGAAAAAAAAAATTGTACAATGGACTTGATAATTCTGCATGCCTGTACAATATATAGGGTTGTGATCTCCTCACCCCAACTTTTCTCACTCCTTTGTGACCACGCGACACGTGGCACTAAGTGGGAGTGGTGAGGCTAGATGCGGGTGACCCTCATCTAGTCTCACCACCTCCCTTGCTGCCATGTGTCGCGTGGTCACGCGTCACCGCACCCCTTGTGGTGAAGTGATCCTATCCCCAATATATAGTACTGAAAAGACAATAACACTCAAAAATGGACACGTATCTCGTTAGTTCTCGGCTCATATCTCGTTAGTAGAAATCTAAGGATTTTTCAGTTATAAATAAGATAAGAGTCCGCAGAAAAACTTATTGTATGAAGTGTATTGGTAAGCCAACATACATCAGATCACGAAGATATCCGATCTTTTCCAGAGCATGCGCAAACGCGGAAACCTAGGACATCACGAACGTTCTTTTTAAACAAGATAAGAGTCAAAATTCATTAAAAAAATAAATAGAAAATCAGTACAACCACTAGAGTAAATAGATGAATTGGATGAGTAATCATGCATCTCATTGAAAACGATACTTTATAAGGCAATTGCTTGAAGACCAACCTTTTCTATTGTCTGCATATATTTTGAGTTGATGAATTATTGTTGACCACCTCATAGTTTTAGCAGCTGACCAAATCATGTTCTCCTGCATGCTTCCACCACTATTGGATATATTTTCAAGTTGAATATATTCTATGATATATTAAATTAGTTAAAGTTACTTTTTTTTTCATTTATTCAACTTTACATGGTTCCATTTCCAATAGAATCAAACACACATTCTTCTTTAACTTTGGAATATGATGAAATAAATCAAAATGACTCACTAAATTGGTTACGCTTCTTACCTTGTGAAATATCAGTTGATCGACACAGTTTGATGTGTCATTATAGGTCATACAAAAACAATCCCTATGTGTTTCTAACACATGAGTGTACTTGCGTACATCCGACACCTTATACTCCGTCATAGGCGGGAGCCTCTAAAACAATGGGGTAATGTTGTTATGGTATTTATTCAACTTTACTAAGCCGTGACGAATTTCTTAAAACTCTTTGCATCAAAATCACGATATACGGAAGAAATCATAGTTCATATGATACGTTATATTTGAAAGGGATTGATTATAAAATCAAAATAATTAGTAGTTTTCATCCTTAAGAGCGACCCTTTTACTCGAGTATAGTATAAGCGAGTTCAAGAATATTTTGTCTTGGTTGGGTTAACCTGTTTGGTCACAAAGGAAAGTAAAAAAAGATTAACGTTTTCCCAGAAAAAAAAAAAGAGCTTTAAATGCAAATTGATACTAGGCGGATAAACCGCAGTAAACTTTGGCTAAATCTTAAATTTTGTGAACTGTATTAAGAAGGAAAACTAACGGCAGCGTTTTTGTGATCCCTGGTCGTAAATTGCCAGATAACTTATTTTTAATAAATAAAGAATTATAAAGTTGCTTATGTGTGACATTGAGTTTACGGGTTCGAGCTGCAGAAAAAGACTCTTGTATTAAGTGTATGATAAGGCTTCGTATATCATATCGTAAAACAATCCGACCCATTCTCAGACCTTATGTAAATGCAAGAGTCTAATACATCGAAAACGACATGAATAAATAATTAGGTAAATGCTACATGTATATATACTACCTGATGGGTTTTCTAGGTTTCTTAGTTAGCACTAATGGAGATTTTATAACCCGAAATCTGTATAAAAATATACATATACATATTCTTTTAGATACATTATTATTTGAATTAATTATTCGACGCAAGATAGAACGGAGATATTACATTTTTATCGACAAGATTCATATATATGATTGAACGTTATAATTATTTACACTGTACAATTCCTATATGATCCCCACGGTCAAGTTTCAACATAAAAACGATAGACGAGTTTTATAATGGTTAACAAATAATTATTATACTTGTTAACCAATAATAATAAATGACATGTAAAGTAATTAATGTACAACACAAGAGTTTCGCCTATATGTTATATTTTCTATTGATTACTGAGTAGTCAATAAGATTTACACATTAATCGTATTAAAATTTACCAAGAACCACGTCCTTCTATTTATACGGTCGAAGTAAAGAAACCCAAAATCACAGTAATACTTAGTACTAACAAGATAAATATAATTTTATACGTTCAAAAGTTGATTCCAAATACTATTTAAGTTTGAGTAAAAGAAGTTTCTTGGTCAACAACGAAACGCATTTCAATTTAATCTTTTCATAATTAAAAGTAAGAGAAATTTGTAGAAAGGGGATGACCCCCAAATGAAAAGAAAGTATATGCATGTTAATGAAATATTATTTCCTAAATATAAGAAACATATGGTTTCTAAAAATGGAAATTGCTAATTATCATCTCACGAATCCTGAGACAAATTTCATGTTGTTTTCCAGTTCTTTCTGTTTAAAGATCCAACGGTGACTGATTATCTTTTTATTTTCCATCGTAAAAGAGACTGAACTTCAAAAACGAAAATCTGATTCTGCAAATTAACATACTTAGACATACCTTTGAAAACAAAAGAGGAAAATAGGCAACCTAGACAGGAATTTATATTAGAAAAGAAAATAGTATAGTTCACTTTAAAGCGCGTTCTTGTTGTATTAGACTTCCGCATTTGCGTAATGTTTAGAAAAAAGCCGGATCGTAGAGGAAAAGAGGTAACGTAGACAGGAAGTTATATTAGAAAAGAAAATAGTATAGTTCATTTTAAACGCGTTTTTGGTGTATTAAGCTTCCGTATTTACGTAAGGTTTAGGAAAAGACCGGATCGTACAGGAAAAGAGGTAACGTAGACAGGAATTTATATTAGAAAAGAAAATAGTACAGTTCATTTTAAAGTGCGTTCTTAGTGTATTAAGCTTCTACATTTGCGTAAGGTTCAGGAAAAGGCCTGATCGCTTCGCAATCTAATGTACGCTTACGTAAGGTTTGGAAAAAGGCCGGATCGCTTCGCAATCTGGTGTACGCAGCCTGACCTTGTACATTTTTATGCAAGAGGCTGTTTCCGTAGGTCGAACCCGTGACATCTAGGTCACAAAACAATCTTACCAGTTGATTTAAGGATCGTGCTTAATAGTTCAATCTATAAACAAGAACAACAACAACAACAACAATCATACCCAATATATCATAACGACAGCAAACGCTATCGCTAGGGTCTTGGGAGGGTGAGCGGCAGACAAACAATACCTCCATCCCAAAGGATAGAGAGTTTGCTTTCAGTGAGACCCCCGGCTCTATACGTACCTGGAGAAGTATCACAATTATAGAAATAATAGTTTAATCTATAAGCATGGAATTATATTCAATAAATCAATTTGTATAACATTGAATTACAAAATTTAAGACTTAGCATGGCTGCGCGAATTTTTCCCAACGTGTTTCAATGTCCAAACACCTATAAATACCACAGATTTCTCCCACCCCACAGAAAAGGAAGAGACTCTTTGTTGTAGAGAGAGAAATAAAAAAGAAAAAATCTCAAAAACAGGAAAAGAGGATTTAAAAAAACAAAGAAAAGGCAATAAACATGGAAGATTATCATCGTATTCTTTCCTCTCTTTCAACAACAACATTAACAATATTGTCGCCACCTTTCTCTCTCCTCTTCTTCTTGATATGCATTATACCCTCCATCTTCATCACCCCATCATCTTCTTTCAATCTCACCACCCTCCGTTTTGATGAGAGTTACACTCCTCTTTTCAGTGATTTCAATATTGATCGATCTCATGATGACAAGACCGTTCGTCTCCTCCTCAACCGTCACTCAGGTTCTTTCTTTATTATTTCCACCATTTTATATTATTCTCAGCTTTTAAACTGTTAGATAATCTCAGAAAGAAAAAACTGTTAGATTTCTTCATTTGTACTATGTATGACATAATGATTTCTTGTAGTGTTATAAAAGTTTAAATCTTATGTATGTCTTGTTTATATAATTAGTTTTACATATGTGGTTGAATTCTTATATAAAGTTTAATCTTTTACATCTTTGCATTGTTGTCAAGAAAATGGTGTAATTGGTTTTTTAGCTATTGACTTTTATACATGATACATAATGGTTTTGAAGCCGAATGGGATATTTGTTTTTTTATCGTAGAGAGTCGGGGTCTCACCGTTCTCTATTCTTTGGGACAGAGGTATTGTTTGCCTGCTACTTACCCTCTCCAGATCCTAGCGATAGCTTTTGCTGTCTTTGGGATATACTGGGTACGGATAATTGTGATGATGATGTTTTTGTATTATAGAATTCTCTCCGCATTGTTACAGTATTGTAAAGTCCTTATGGTTATATCTTCAGTTCTTGTTCTTACTATTTCCACATCTGTGGTTGAATTTATATGTGATTTTTTTTCTTTTTTGAAAATGGGTTTTTGTTCTTTAGAGAGAAATTGATGTTTTTATTTTTCTCTTGATGTTAATTAATTCTTTTGACTGCCTCAGGGTCTGGAATTATATCATCTGATTATTACAATTATGGGTTCTTCAGCGCCAGCATCAAGATGCCTGCCAATTATACAGCAGGGATCGTTGTTGCCTTTTACGTAAGTTTATGCCTTGCATGGATTTTGAGTGTATTGTTTAATTATTTATTTTCTTTGTTGGACTCCATGTCCTAAGATTGTATTCATCTGCATTATTTTAGTTAGGGACTGCATAATTTTTTTTTCCAAGTACAAGAAGATTGAATATCTTCTTTCTTATGTGTGCTTAAAATTTCTGTGTTTTAGTTTAAAGGTGGGTACTAGCCTACCGCGTTTGCATAGGGTCCGGGGAATGGCTGAATCGCTTCGCGATCTGATGTATGCAGTCCTAGCTGTTTCCGCGGTTTGAACATGTGACCATAAAATCACAAAATAGAAACCTTACTAGTTGCTCCAAGACTTGTCCTCTTTCCGTGTTTTAGTTTAGGAGCCTTCTTGGTAGACTAGGCTCTCGTGTTTTAGTTTGTAGCTTAAAAATGATTTAATATTGTTGCTGATGCAGGCATCAAATGTAGACACATTTGAGAAGAACCATGATGAATTAGACATTGAATTTCTGGGGAATGTAAGAGGGAAGCCATGGAGATTCCAGACCAATATGTATGGAAATGGAAGTGTATCGCGAGGACGAGAAGAGAGGTACAGGCTGTGGTTTGATCCAAGTAAGGAGTCTCATCGCTACAGCATTTTCTGGTCCCCCAAAAACATCATGTAAGCATCATCATTTTTTTATTTGAATTGAACTTTTAGCTTCATTTACTTGTAATTTACAAGATGTGAACCCACTTTCTTGAAGGTAGAGATATTTGGCCAAACTGTGAAGCCTCTTTCCTGAATTTTGATGTTTGTTGTTATATTGGGTCTTACCTTCAATATTAAGGGGAAGTATCTTGGGGTGTGGTGGGGTGAGGGGTGTCTTATATATGTGTGTATACATATATATGCTGCTTCTAATCATTTGTTAGTCTTTAGGAGTTTCTGCTTGTTTATGGATATAGGGTGAAGAGAATCCTATAATTATTTAATTCGCCCCCAAATCTAGCAAGAGAGTTTTGAAGTACATAATTATTTTCATATATTATTTTGTAAAGCATCTAGTGTTAGGATAAAGTTTTGGTACATTGAATTGCTTTGTATTTTTAGGCCGCTAGAGAGAATCAATGTACTTGGTTGTGATCTAAAAGCAAGATTGACAAAGGATTCTTTATTAGAATGATGAACATTACCCATTGCCCTAGAGACGGGATGTACGCAGTCGTACCCATGTATTGGAAACATTATGAAGTTGTTTTTCGATGACCCGTAATGAAAATTGGGTCAAGTTGTGTCGATCAACTGCTACTTCACAATATAATATAAGAAGCGTATCCAATTTAGTAAGTCATTTGATTTATTAGAATGATCAAGTTGTGTCGATCAACTTTATAATAAGTAAACCATGGAAATAAGCAGCACTGGCGTCTTTGTTTTGCTAGTTGGCAAGTTCCCAAAATGCTCAAAATTATCCCCATCTGTTCAGAAATCCCAAAAGTTTATCTTCTTAAAGTTATGATATATTAGCATAATTAGTTATTTAAGTTCTGCATCTGCTCAGCTGTTGCTTTTGAGTCTTCTAACAACTTGCTGTTGTTGGCTTCCTTAAGTTTTGCCAGCTAATCAAGTTTAACTTTGTTTCTTGATCATGATAATACGTTTTTCCAATTTCTGCAAAAAGTTTGGCTCTTTTTTCCTTTTTGTTTCTCTTCTCCAACTTCTACTTTTTGAAAAGTAGACAAACACATCAAAAGTTCATGAAATTGATATCAAGATTTGACTTTTAATCCCATATTAGAGTAGATAAAAAAATCCTTTTCGAGGCCAATATCATCTCCACCTTTAGTCGGCACATCTCTCCCCCTCAAGTATAATACGTATAGTTTTGTTATTAAAAAAAATACACACAAGCCGGGTGGTGTGGTGTGTGTGGGACTCATACACACTACACTCCTGTGTGTGTTTTTATTAACAAACTACATGATTTCGGACGTGTTGGATGGAACATGTGGAAAGTTTACGTGTGGAGATTATCTAATCTCATTCCATTCATGAACTGGTGAACTATTGGTACAATTATCTTTTGTGTGCCTAATGCTGACCACTTGTGTCCATTTGTTTTTTAAGTTTAGTATAGTTATAAAAAAAAAAAAAAAAACAGAGAAATCATGAGTATTCTGAATTCAAGAAAAACTTGTATCCTGCTGGGCTTTTTACATTTCATTTATTCAATAACATAACATTGGTAATAGCGATTACTTACTTTTTGAGTTTATGTTACTTAATACAACAACATTACCCCATTGTCTTAGAGTCTCTCTTCTATGGCGATGTATAGGAGGTCGTATGTACGCAACCATGTGTTAGAAACACACAGAGGTTGTTTTCCGATGACCCATAATGAAAATTGCGTCAAGCTGTGTCGATCAACTGTTACTTCATAATATAACGCCGACAATTTAGTGTGTCATCTTGCTTTATTCTATCATATTCCAAAGTCGAGAAAGATTTTGTTATTGACTCCATTGGAAATGAAAACTTTTATGTTACATAATCAAGTTCTTAAATTTTTTTTCATGTAGATTCTACGTTGATGATGTGCCGATAAGGGAAATCATACGCAATGAAGCCATGGGTGGAGATTATCCATCCAAACCAATGTCCATGTACGCCACAATTTGGGATGCATCATCATGGGCTACAAATGGTGGCAAAGAAAAAGTCAACTACAAATATGAGCCCTTTGCAGCTGAGTTCAATGATCTTGTGTTAGAAGGGTGCATTGTGGACCCCATTGAACAAATTTCATCTACTAATTGTACAGATAGAATAGCTAGACTTGTTGCTCAAGAATACGCGACCATCTCGCCTGAGGGGCGTAAGGCCATGAAGCGATTTCGCGAAAGATATATGTATTACTCATATTGCTATGACAACCAGAGGTACCATACTCCATTGCCTGAATGTGTGATTGTTCAATCAGAAAGGGACCTTTTTAAGGACACGGGTCGGCTCCGGGAGAAGATGAGTTTCGGTGGCAGCCACCGGAAACATCGGCGTGGCCGGAAGCAGCGGAAGAAGGGTGGTGGCTCTGCTTCAGGCTCTGGTTCTGAACTGCAGGCTGCAATGTGATAATATGTGTTATGTGTTGGTGTTTATGGAGCATTGAGTTTGTTCTACATCTTTTTGTAAGATAATCTGAAACGGTTGGAAATTGTTGGAGCTAAATGTGTAAAATAAGTTATGAAATTGAATAAGATAATTTGTAGTGACGTTTATTGTTATGTTAATATTTATTGGGCAGCAGAGGCAATTGGGATAGTTTGTTATTTCTGTTGGTGTAATCGTGTTTGTTTCGTTACAATTAAAATATATGGCTATTTGTTACATGGAAAATTAAGTGTTCATATTTGGCTTTCAAATTACGATGCAAAGTATCTTCGTTAAATTTCCGCTTTAACAATAAGATGCAACTAAAAAAGAAAGTATCAGTGTATGTTTCTACGTTTGCGAGTTTTTTTATTTCGAATAGGATACACTTTTAATGCTAAAAGATACTTATGGTCTTAACTTATTGTAATATATTCAGCAGAAGTAGGAAGTCGTACAAATTCACTTGGAAATAATTCCATAAAGAAAGAATTTTAGTAAATGCAAATGTTATAATATGACGAGCAATTTCGCGACATAGAATTACTTAAGAAGAATGAAAATGTATTGTTGAAACGCAAGTATTTTTAAATTTACTTATGGCTTTTTCAAGAAAACATGCGTTGTAGATTAAAATTCACCCTGAGAAAACATGTGATGTAGAAACTAAACAACATTACCCCATTGCTTTAGAGGCTTCCGCCTATAACGGAGTATGAAGGTTTAGATGTACGTGACCGTACTCATGTGTTAGAAAACAAACTGTGTCTTCATAATATAAGAAACGCAGTCGATTTAATAAGTTGTTTTGATTAATTCCATCATATTTCAGAGTAAAATAAGAATGTTTTCTTCAATGCATGGGAAATATAAAAAAGAAATAGTCAAAAGTAAGCTTGAATGAAAATGTCGGTTGTAACTGATAGAAACTCATTTTATTATAAAAAGAAATAGTCAAAAGTAAACTTGAATGAGAAATGTCGGTTTTAACTGATATTTTTTCTGTTTCATCAAGAAGAGCAATAAGAATATACTAAAGTAGCAAGAATATTCCATTAAAATTCAATGATTCTTCAGTTACTCTACCTTTTGAAAACGCAAACAAGAAAAAGTCATGAAATTGGCTGGAGAAATATTGAGGTCTCCTCACCCCCATTTTTCTTATTCCTTTTGTGACCACGTGACACGTAGCACCCCTCCTTGGTGTCACGTGTCGCGCGGTCATCTTGGGGATCCTATCCCATACAAATGCACTTGTGCATTTGGCCAATGGTTAAGACCTCTTTAATCTTCAAGAATGTTCTATGGTTGATGGCTGTAACTGCTTTCTCTTTCTTCCAAATTTACTGATGTTTAACGTATTTATAAGTGAATTTATTTTAAATCATTTAATAATTCTACGATCCAATTGCTCTGCCGGTTTAACAGTGGTAATGAGTTCGTGAAGCAATGAAGAATAAAGTTAAACTTGAACAAAAATCAAAAATATCTTGTGTTTCTGAAGAACAACCACACTATCCAATAATATCCCAACAAAAATAAAATCTATCGTTATGTTATGCATATTCATTGTTGACTATTTTAATATCGTAAGGTTTGAATTTATATTTAATAAAATCCATTCATTAATACATATTCCTATTATTGTACTATCTATACAGGTACATATATAGCTGGGGGTCTTATTGGAAACAAACTCTCTATTCTTTGAGATAAAGGTATTGTTTGTCTACCTCTTACCCTCCCTAGCGATAGTTTTTGCTGTCGTTGGGATATACTGGGTATGATTGTTGTTGTTGACGCCTACAGTTAGATAGTTCATGGTAGAGTTTAACGTATATGGAAATGATGATTATGTTACACTGCTTAGTTGCTCTTCTCCCCACTTTTTCAATTTTCATATTACAGGAGTCTGCAAGCATTTCATCGTGCAAGATTTGTTAAAGAAACAAAGAATCAGCTTTACTTCTACTTGAAAGTCACCAAATTACAAAGAATGTACGTAGTTCTATCAAAATAAAACAACATTAATGCAATCAAAAGTCAAAGATAGACAAAGATCTGCCACCCCAAGTTCCATTTAGGCCTTTGTGCATTTTCCTTACAGATCCCAGAGAACAGAATTTGTATCAAAACAAATGCAGACCACGTCCCTTTTTCGCGTATAAGAAAACTACAGACACTATACGCGCAACCATTCCAGATAACGCTTGCATCCTTCTCCAAGAATGTATCAAGGGAATTTGAATGAACCACCAATACCGCTACTGCCTTCTGGAGGATTGATGGAAACCCAGAGAAGAGAAATGGTGATAGCAATAAGCCCAGACCAAACGTACACAATGGTAGGGGTCCTTCCGCGTCTTCCCATTAGGCCTTTCGCGAATGGATACAAATGAGCTAGGACCCAGAAGCTGAAGAAAAGCCCTCCAAGTAAACGGCTCCATTGCGGTATAGTGCTATATATAGTACGACTAACACCAACCGCGATAGCAATCAAGTTGGTTATCATAATGGTGATAGGTGGAATCATCAAGGATGTCCATTTGATTATATAAAGATCTGCGAAATCGTCGTCATTATCATCTCCAGCTGATTTTGAAGTCAAAGTGAACGAGATCTCAATCCCAGCAACTACCTTAAGCAATCCTTGGAGCACAGCAGCAAGATGGGCACTTGTTCCACCGATTAACCAGAACTGCTCATTACGCCACCACTCTTCCAATTCAATGCCAGCCCACTTGATCTCAAGAATCGCAAGCATGCACAGAGTTATAGTAATTGCCAGAAGGTACGTTAGGAAGGTAACGTCCAGGCTCTGGACAATGAATTGACCAGAAAAGAGGGACAGTGCTGGAAGGAAGCAGTAGACTATGAGAAAGATAGACGTAAAAGGGTAGATACCAACATTAAGATAAGCAATTCTCTGCAGAAATTTCATCTTTGGGCTAGCAAGAAGAGCATTATTGCGTGAAAAGAAGATCTCCACAGAACCAGTGGCCCACCGGAGGACTTGATGAAGTCTGTCAGTAAGATTTATCGGGGCAGTTCCACGGAAAGCATCTCTCTTTGTGACACAATAGACAGATTTCCAGCCTCTATTGTGCATCCTGTACCCTGTTACCACATCTTCTGTCACAGACCCGTATATCCATCCAACGCGATTACCCCACTCAGTTTTGTCTTCATACCAGCAAGATATGACACTAATCGCTTCAGCAACAGTTGAGGCATCAAGAAGCTCTCTGGGAATAGTTAGAGCACCAGGAGGTCGCCCATTCTTAACCGCAGGGTGATCAGCCAGTGGCCTTCCTTGGAATTCAGCAATAGGAATAGAATCAATGAGAAAGCTTGAGTTCCCAAATCTTTTAGGAAAAAGAGCCAGATTCATTTCCTCATCATCAAAATCTCCCATTCTTAGAGCTCTGTTCTCTTCTGGTGCAGAAGCAACTGAGGCGCTTTTCTTGCGCTGACCGAAGCAACAGCTGCAGCAGCCTGGGTGGTACTCTTTATTCCGGGGAGGATCAAAACCGTAGAGGGCAGTTCTCCGGAAAAGGCACCCAGTGCCCACATAGACTGGACCCTGGAGCCCATCAAGGGCACGCATATTGACATCAAAGAAAACTGTGTTGTGATTTGCATAACGATCAGATGGGTCAATCCCCTCAAATCTTTGAGGGAACTGGACGTAGCAAAGACGATCACCTCCACGATCCATCATGAAGCACATGCCCTCCCTGATAGCCTCGGAATTATAGATGTAGTGATCACAATCCAGATTGAGAATAAATGGACCATTGGACATGATTGCAGAAGCACGAACCAAGGCATTCATAGCACCGGCTTTCTTGTTGTGATCATAACCAGGACGTTTTTCACGAGAGACATACACCAGCATTGGAAGTCGAATATCTACATCAGCCAGGTCTACAAGATTATCAGTGGGACTTCCATGAAGCGGTTCATCGCTTGGAGGTTTCAGCATAACCTGACAAGTCAAATTAGCATGCAGACATCAAATACCATTCAAGTTAATAACTGTAGAATGTAGAAAATTATTCACCATGGTTAGAACAGAGAGCTGACTCAAACAAATAAATCGTGGAATCATTAAGTTTTTTGTTAATGATAACAAGTTCACTAAGAATTGCAACATGTATTCAGTCACTTACCTGAATGATTCCTGCATGATCGCCTCTAGAATGCTCTAGAGCAGAAGACATCCATGTGCCAGGCCAATGGGTTCCATCTGCCATCCATGTTGCTTTAGAGATCTTCACAGGTTCTGGTAGCTCGTCCCCAGCAGTCTCCCTCTGGAGCTTCATGGCCTTAATTTCCTCCCGAGCATTGTAGGCATCAGATCGACGGCGTATCGAGTCAGGCAAGCCATTGATACGAACCTTGAATTCATCATATTCACGTTTTACACGTCTGCGATCCTTTACAAAGTCTGAACGTACCTTATTTTTGTAGGGATCTTTCTTTAAGGAAAAGTAACTTTCTGGGTTTCTCGGTTCTATATTATGTTTCCGACAAAACGGGACCCAAATATTTGCAAAACTAGCAGCCTCTGCCATGGCCTCAAAGGTCAGAAGAGCACCTCCATCATCAGAAACGTAGCAGGAAAGCTTTTCAACAGGGTAATCAGCTGCAAGGATAGACAGAATGGTGTTTGCTGTGACAAGAGGTGGCTCTTTCTCTGGATCAGCTGTTGACACGAAAATGTCTATTCCTGGAAGATCAGATTTTCCAGTGGGATTTGCTGGATTTGGTGTTTCAAATTTTTCTTTCAAAACATTGAGGTCGGTAGCACGATTAACAGGACAAAGCTTAGGAAGCTGATCAAGAAGCCAAGAGAAGGCAAACCAAAGCTCGCAGATGATTGACATGTACCACAGCCATATAGCATCATTGTTTGGATTGGTGACTCTCCATTCGAGAAATAGACCAAGAACAATGATACGAACCAAAATAAGAAGCCTGTACTCAAGCAGATATAAATGCAAATGTTAACCAGTAGTTTTTAGCAGGCATTTTGTAAAGAAAACAATAGAAAATAAGACTTGAAACTATTTTGAGTATGTAATCTTGACAAGTAAGAATACAGAAGAAATGTCACAGAAATGTTCCTCAAATGTCATCTCAATGCAAGTCGGCAGTAAAAGGAATCAATGCTTGCATGCTTCAGTATGTAAGTCTGAAGCAAATAAGCCTTGAGATAAGAAGCTTAAAAACCTAGTTGTCATCTTAAAAATGAAAATGACTAACGAAGTCGTCCAGTAGCTCAAGAATGTAAATTTTCCTGCCAGGATTATAAGCCAAAGAAATGGTCATCATCCACATTAACTAGACAGGAATTACAAGAATAGTAACGCTACCAGCGTGACCAAAGAAGACCTAAAGTAACGAAATTATGCTAGCAAAAACCTTTATTCTCCGGCTTTAACTAGGATTTGAGTACATCTAAGCTCTCTTTTACAACAACCAATGTCCCAAAAACTCCTGTCTATCAAGCCTTAATCAACACCAACATATTCCTAATTACTGCGTAACAGTACAGGTGAGGATTGTACAGCATAGCAAGTGCTAAACCCCGAAAAACAATTGAAAAATGGTAACCAGATCAGGCAACGTTAGTTTATTTGAGAAATTTCCTATTTGTAAGCCAATGTTACCGCTATTTTTTCATCACGTCACGCATCAGCAAATACTTACAGCGATCATAACACGCAGATGCCAAGCGGGGAAAATGCTTCATGAACTCATAAAAATTAAAGAGCAATCAAAGCATGTCCAATAGAATAGCAACTTATAACGCAAAGGAACTGACCTATATGGGCTCAGTACTGCAGCAGGTATCTTCAATTTGCGAGTTAGTGGCCTCCATGGTTTACTAAGAAGTTCAGAAGGCTCTCCACCAGCACCCCCATCATGAACATCGCTATTGCCATTAAAAAATCCCGCTTCCTTTGGCCAGATTGCATTTCCATAACCATAAGTGCCTTTTGTCTCAAACAACCAACGGTTATGATCAAAATCCCCTGTCTGGCTTCTCATCAATCCTGATTGACTTTTTACCATCATTGATCTATTTGCTGATTTCATCAAGGACAACCTCCTCTCCATCCTTGCTGATAACCTCCTCTCCACCGATTGCATAGAAACATTTGATGGCAAAGGCAAAGGCCCTCCTCTTCCAGGCTCCACTGAACTATCAGCTAAATCTGTATTTTTATATTGCTCTTTGCAACCAGGGCAGATCCCGTCTCCAGTTTTAACAGCATCAATATAACAATCCCGACAAATCTTGAAATCACATTCACAGGGAAGAATATCTTCACCCCTCTCATCACTCATTACATTTCCATCACAACCCGGAATGGCACATGAGGACCCCTTTGCACCAGCCATCTGGGGGTGGTTTGTTTCAGATTCAATCACCTTATCCATCAAATGGGCACGAGTAACGCTGTTGCATCCACCAGTAAACAATGAACTAGAAACATACTGCTCCTCCACTCTCTGAGTTAAAGAAGGATCCATTGGTTGCTCCATAGGTTGATTATCAGGAGTTGGAGGTATGTGCACTGTGTAGTTTGCAAATTCAAGGCTCCCAATCTCACTCTCATCTATCGAATCTCTTGATAAGTTAACATAGCGACCAGATGATGTCCTCCTGGCAAAAGTCACAGTAGGAGCATTTGGACCCTTGCCCATTAAAGAGGATCTCCCGTCCATTTAACCCAAAATTGCTTGACCGAATCAGAAAATGGTATTCTTGAACCTGGAAATTCAACAAGGAAAACCCCCATATAAGAAAAATGGACCTTAGCTCCAGATCTACATAAAAGAACTTGAAAAGATTACTTCAAAAGACAAATCTAAGGGTATTTCTTGAAAAATGGTAGCAAACGTTAGCAACTTCAGAAACTCTCAGAAGATGCATTTACCTTGGATAGATGAAAAGAATAATCACCAAAACAAACCCTCTTTAACTACCGAAAGACACATCACAAATTCCACTCAAAAGCAACAAAAGACTGGCTTTTGAACTGAAAAATTCAAATTAAAGTAATAAAGGAAGATAAAGGTTACCTGCAATCTTGAAATACAAAGAACAAGAGTGCTTATCACATAAATCCCTTCCGAAAAAGCCAACTTTAGCAGAAATGCTCAGAATCCTACAAAGTGAAGGGAAGAACTCTAAAACCCAACCAGAGGGATTTCTTCATCACAAAACAGATATTCACTGCTTTTGTGTGAGAACAGAAATTCGGACTTAGATGTGAATATGTAATACAATAATTCTTGCACTATCCAGGCACCTTCTTATTCATGCCCGCCCATCCCCCTCCACCTCCCCCAACCCCCCAAATAAAAAATGCGTAAAGTAATAAAGAAAAACAGCCCTCCAAGACGTGTAGGGAACATTCAAAATCTGCACAAAAATGATACATAAAAAATTCTGCATAACGTATACGTACACTAAATATTATACAGGCCCACAACTATGACAAATTCAGTTATGACCCCACAAACATTAGATATTGGACCGAAAGGAGGGGGGGGGGGGGGGGAGCTCACCGTATTTACACCATCATCCTCCCTTATTAGTGCATTATCTCAATTAACCCTGGTTCCTGCATTCTTATTTTCACCAAAACTTCTTACTGTCACATTTGTATCTATACTCCCTCAAACATAAGGATCGACTTTTGCACACACCAAAGCACTTCATACACAAAAAGAAAAATAAAACAAACAGATAATTAGTATAACCGTAAGTAACAGATTCAGTGGAGATCTACTGAATAAGCAAGCTATAAAATGACACAAAATGAAAAATAAATTTCTCAAAGACGAGTTGAAAATAACCTTAAAAAATCGGCTAACTGTGTAACTGAAAGAAAAGATAACAAAAATAAAAAGGAAAGCGTGAAGTATGAACCTTTTGAAAGGAATCAGGAGAGGAAAAAGCCGGCAAAAGGGTTTAAAAGAGCATCAAAGTAGAGCGAGGAGAAGATAAAAAGGAAAGAACAGAAATAAAAATTAAATGTTTGGGCTAAAAACATGGGTCTGAAATCTCCTCGCCCTCACTTTCCTAATCCTCTAGGAATGATGAGGTTAGATGAGAGTCACATGCATCTAGTCTCACTACTTATTTTTACTACTACTATTGCGCGGTCACGCGTCACCGCACTCATTTGCGATGAGAGGATCCTATCCCTCTGAAAACACATGAACACCAAGTCAAATATGTGGGGACTTCGGGGACTCAACGGATATTCCCGTCTATGTATTTATTCAAACCTTTTCTTTTAAACCCAATATTTTTCGAACTTTTTTTTTTTTGAGAAAATATTTTTCGAACTTTAAAAGGGGATTTGACAAATGGCTACTTTTGTACTAAAAGAGAATAGAAAGGAAAAATAAATAGAAACGTCTTATAACTTAAGCAGTCATTGTGTCATATTATATTAGATCATTTATCATGTATTTTATTATATTTATTAATGTCATAGTCTGATATACAATTTATAGGTGTCTCAAAATGATATCCAATTCTTTATTTGTATTTTAACAACTTAATGCAGTACTGACAAATTACACTTATAAATTAATTAAAACAGTAAGATGAGAGAGAACCAGTGTTAAACAGAAAAAAAATAATCATAAAGTTTAGCTGGAAACAAATTCAGTAAAAGATGTTCTTTTGATAAGTTATTTTGTGAAACAAAATTATGAAATTGGAACGAAGGGAATGTAAAGTTTTCTGGTGGGTTTATTAATGCTATACCTCTGTCTTTCTTACGTAGATCATTCACTACAAATATAATATAATTGAATAGCATTTATAATGTAAAATTATCAAAAATTTGATGCGTTAAATTTCCTTTTACGAAGACGTAACTTAAGGTTAGAACACATGGTAAATGACATAAGAATTTTATCATTAATGTTAAATTCTCAGTTGTAGTAATCATTTTAATATTTATCATTGTGAATTCGCCTCTCCAATATAAGACATAAGGTTAACAACATGGCAAAAATCCATAAACTACTTTTACTTTATCAAATTTTAACTTGTAATACACTTGCTTCGCGAACTAATGTATACGTGTACAGTTTGATTTCATACAGAATGCTTTTGCGGTTCTTAAAGTTAGGCATAAGATATGAATTATACATATTGACATTTTTCCTAAATAAATTTTTTTAAAAAAATAAGCATATTAAGATTTGTCATTTTTCAAAATTTGTGCTGCACTTTTGTATACACGGGCGTACATAACTTGGTGCTTAACCAAATGTACCATGGGTTTCTCAAAAGTTGCTATAGTCCTCCGGGGAAAATAAAATTTTTTTTGGACCAATTATATGTTCACCTGGTTTTCCTTCTTACAGTTTTTTTTTTATTTAAAATCAATGTTTTTCTTTGCTACTTGTTCATTTAATTTCTTTAGGTAAAACACGCAAATAAAGAGACAAATTGGGGTATATTGCTAAAGGGTGGTCGGCTAAGGAAATCGCAATATGCGGCAAGATGAGCTGGATTCCTGTAAGGATACAACTGGCCTAATTATCGTACCTTAATTCCGCCGTGCATTCCTCCCATGATTTAAAAGTGCCTCTTTGATGAGATAGGATCTCCAAACCTTTCACACCCTCATACCTTTACTCACCGTCCGCCACGTGACAGTAGAAGAAGTGGTGAGATTAGATGAGTGTCACTCGCATCTAGCTTCACCACTTCACCTTACTGTCACGTGCTGAGCGGTGGATAAAGAAGTGAGAGTGTTGGAATGAGGAGATATGATCCGCTCTTTGATGGATGCATTAGGATTTATATCTCCGTCTTCATTGTTCTACTATTATTTTATTTCTTCAAGCAAAAGGGCCACGGGAGGTACTAATGTCATAGCCGAATAAAGTTGTGTGTATGATACAAATTATTGTTTAACAGTTTTCTATATTGGTAATAGATTGTCAGAACTCATATAAAAAGTCTACTGCAAGCCGAAATTGTAATCATGCACCAAATTGGAGCGGATTCAGACTTTTGGTCGTTCAGGCCTAGATAGCAGTGTTGCTCAAGCTCTTTGCTTATCTCGGTTCGAATATGTTATCTTTTTTGAAGTAATTTCTTAACTCATGTATCAACTGAGTATCTTTGTTGTAATTGTACATCGATGGTGAGTGTGCTCCTTCACAAGGGTAGTTTAAAATTTTAAGTACTTTTCAACTTAAATATAGTTCATGAAACATCTGTCTTATCAGTAATTTTTCATTTACACGGTCGAGAGACTTTTAACAACTATAGTGTATCTTAGTGTACGATTTGCTAATTTGTAAAAAAGGAAACAATAGGGCATCCATTATCAATAAGAGGGAGTTTACCTCAACTTACTCTTGCTTTCATAAGTTATACAACAATTTATATGCATACTTGTGGGAGAAATCATAACCTTGCTTGGTTAATTTTTGTTGAAATGTTTTTATTATAGATCTCGTATAATTTTTTCCGTGTATTGAAAGATTATTCTAAGATTACTATTTTGCAAAAGTGCATCATTAAATTCAAATCTTCTAACCAAATCTTTATGGACGGAACAATGAAGCCTTTAATATTGAGGTTCAACTTATTACATGTCCGACGTAAGTATCCTGGTACAGCCTTTTTATTTTTAAACTTTTCTCTCCTGTTTGAACTTTAAAAAGAGCAAAAAAAGGATTAAGGCCTGAAAATGAATTTAGAAATCGTACATATACATAAGAATCCAATTATACCAAATTAAATTGATTTACTCATTTGGGCAACTGGTTACTGATGTGTGAGGCACGAAAGGTGTGATACCCTTGTCCCATATAGGCAAATGTAGATGAAATGCATGAGTTACGTGATTATTGATGGACACAAAAGGTATGGAGAATTTTTGTTGACCGAAGTAATGGGAGACTTTCCTCGGTGTAATGAATGTTGCAGAACAGGTTGATATGAATCTTGCTTGGCAAATGAGTGGATTGGAGCTGAAGTGTGACTAGAAGTACATGTTTCGTGTGGCGGACTATGGTATTTGGTATCAACAGAATAAGGCTCTTTATGATGATCTGTGCTCGAAGATTCCCCCTGCACATTTTGTGACAACAATGGCTTATCGAGTGCAAATAATGACGATAGTTTTTCAGAGTGATTTTGATAGTAGTACAAATAGTGTTACATACCACAGTTTAGAAAAGTGTTTTGCTTATCTTGATATACATAAACTTCTTGTTGGATTATTAATATACATGATCTAAATTTCCCTCCAAAAAATGTGATGAAAATCATAATGCATAAGTATGAAACTATTTGTATAAAATTAATTTAATTTAACCGTTTCAAAGTAACTGAAGACTCGAAACGACTGTCAATACTGCCGCTAATCGTTAATCTGGTTACTCTGGTGTTTCTTTTCCATATTACTTTTCGGTCGTTACAGCCGTTAATCGTTATTGTGGTGTTTCCTCCCATGTTACTTTTCACTTTTCATCCAATTTTACCACTGTATCTCATGGATCTTAAAGAGAGCTTTATGGGTAGAAAGGGTATAATAGGTATTACACAATAATGGTCAAATTTTGCTCTGGCAATTGGCATTACCGTTGCGAACGCCCCATGTGGGGCGGTCACAAAGGACCGCACGCCACGTGGCAGTCCGGAGGTGGTAAGGCTAGATGGGAGTCACCCCACCCAGACTCACAACTCTCCCTGCTGTCACGTATCAGGCGGTCACAAGAGGATGAGAGAAAAGAGGGTCAGGGAATCCAGACCCTTACCGTTGGCCTTGTGTTGATTACTATTACCTTAATTAAAGTCAAAAAATTGACTCATAAAAAAGGTAAAAAAGCTGTCTTTTGGTAATCATGATCTTATGCCGATGAATATAACCAACGTAGGTAAAAAATAATAATAACCATTAGTTCATTGATTTTATAAGAGAAAAAATCATCATTTCTATTGTATGAGGTTTCAATATAATTTTTGCTGACGGTTTACATGCAACGTATCTACTTTCTTTTAAGGGTATTAAGAGATTAGATGAAGTTATGGACAAATAATGATTTTCTCCTTATTTAGAGAGACATTATAATCACGCCTTAATTACTCGTTAATCTTCCTAAAAAGAAATTACTCATTAATCTTGATGGCTTATAAAGTACAGTCCCTCTGGCCTCTTCTCTACTTTTCCGGTGTATTAATCTACATGTGATTCATAAGATGATTAAAAAAAAAGAGAAAGCATCTTATTAAGTTTCTAATATTAATATAAATTATTTCCCTATTGGTTAGATGGCTCAAATATGTCAAAATTTAAGTCTACTAAGTTAATATAATTGAGCGTATATTTAAAATGGATTAATGTCTATGAGTTAAAACATAAACTATAACATGAGGTCTATTTAAATTACTAACATACTCGTGGAAATATATTAGGGGCGATTACGCCACTTGGGCTATATAAGTAAATTTAAGTTAGCTCAGTTGATATTCGGGTTAAGATTTATTTCAAGAGGTCAAGAGTTTGAATCAAATGACATGCACAGTATGGATGTTCTAATGCTGATAGACCGAAGATGGATCACTGTGTAAGTCCTCACCCAACTTAGGAGACTGTTGGACTCCTGATTTGCATCCTCCACAATGTTTTTTAGGGCTGGAGCGGTAGAGATTCCCAGAGACATAGAATGACCTTTGCTCCCAGGAAATTCCAGTTAATACTCTAAATTTAATCTTATACAATTGTCCTAAGCACATTAAGAGAAAAGTACTCTAAATTAAGTACAACATATAGTATCTATGCAATCGAGATCCTCTGACCCCCAGTCCTTCACCTTCCTTGGGATCGCCTGCCACGTGGTACACAGGGGTGGTGAGGCTGGATGCGGATGACCCTCATCCAGCCTCACCACCCCTGTATGTCACGTGTCGCTGAGTCATTTAATACCTCCTTAAGGGGTCAGGAGATTTGTTTCCGTATATATGAGGTGTCAAAAGCATGAACTTTCTTAGCGTGTCGGGGCCACGTCACTTGCGCAATAAAATGCATGATGCCACAAGCCTTTTCCAAGTGTAGCCAGCAAAATGTGAGAGAAAATATTTATACAAATTGAACAAGTCAATAAGCTAGCTGGCTATTTGGTTCCCTTTTCTTTCCTCCTTAACTGTGTTTTATTTTATATAAGATTAGTGCTTGATTTTTTATCAGAAAAATAGTTGGATGCAGACATAAGGAGGAAGATGGAGTCCCAAGTAATTGTAATCATGAGTTCATGACCACAACCACAAGCCACAGAAGTTTCTGTTTTGCAAGTTATTTTGTTAATTGTTATTGAACTATATCATATAGCTACTACCATAATCAATGTGTTTATGTAATATATATAGTCATATCAAAAACACTGTTGAATGAGTATATGTATATGTATTTGAATTTATATTGCAGAATAGGTAACTTTTGTGTATAAGGATCTCGAGTTTTTATTTTGTATAGATCTCATCGAGACGTACAAGTTGGTCAAACTATTAATAGGTCGAAAATTCACTAATCGGTAAAAGATGACGGTTGATAGATACATACATCTCTTGCTTGGACAACCTGGAGGTCAAGAATAATAAGGTCAAATAACCAAAAAATTTCAACAGGATACTTGTAATTATAACAATGGTTATAATAATACAATAATGATAAAAACAATAATACTAATAATACACGACGGAATAACCATGAAAATAAATATGTAAAATAAAATAAAGTAAATGGATCTTGTAATTAATCCCCTGCTATTGGTCTTACATAGAAGTTAGTGACATAGATTGTGTATGGTTAGAAATTACAGTCATGATTTTTTAGTTGCAAAAGGTTATACTATGATCTGTATGTCTTTATCATTCCAATTTGAAACATTTTTATGGAAGATATAAATCAAAAACCCAATAGTTTTTTAGATTGGTAAGGCTTTTTACCGAACAACTCACACACGGTGTTTATTGCAAACTTGACCAGTAACCTTTTAACTTAAGTGGATCGGATACTATAACGTAAGCTATTATTGTCCAGATAACAATATTGCATTCATGGTAGGTGTATCTTTGTTCGAACTTGCATTCTTTTAGTTGCAATACTCCAATCTGATTACCAAATAAGATATGTTATGAAAGCTATGTTCATGATTTTCTAATTATACTTATGGTTGAGTTAAATAATATTCAGTTGTAGCTCGAATTCACATGTAAAAGTAGTAATTACGTGGGAATGTCTTTCTTTTCTCACACTCTCCCTTTTTCTTCTTTTTCGGTCGAAGAAATTCATTGTTTTTATGGAGCAAAAGGTCAAATCCTTAATTTTGGAGCTTCCACTTTCCTAGCCATAATGAATATTGTTCAGGATGCAAATAGTAACTCAATGTACTTTTCATTGTTTTTTCTTTCTTGTTTTTGAGCTCGTGGAAACGCAAACTGAAGTCGTGTTGCGCATGTTTATGGGTCTGAGCCACCTGTTGAAACTTGAGCTTACATGAGGTGAAGCTCATATTCACTCAAAACCTTAAGGCAATGAGTGGTGGTACCTCATCCTCATATAAGCCATGTATTTTTTCTTAAATTAGCCAATGTGGGATTCTCAACACCCGCCCTCACGTGGCAACGTGGCTTGACATACACACGCGCCTTACAATCCGTCCTCAATCACAAACCACAAGCCAGACATGAACATCTGGACTTAGATGAGGAGAAACATTAAGGGGCCAATCATGGGCCAGGCAAGGGGTGAGTCCACATTTTAAACCTGTTCTGATACTATGTTGAAACTTGGGCTTACATGAGGTGAGGCACATATCCACTCAAAACCTTAAGGCAATGACTGGTGGTACATCAGTCCTCATATAAGCCATGCATTTTTTCTCAAATTAGTCAATGTGGGATTCTCAACATCACCATTGCAATAAAAGGAAGCGAAAATGACAGAAAAGGATATGAGACCGATCAAATTTGGCAAATAGTGAAGGTCTCAAATTTCAAGCTATGGTCTTTAGCTCTAGAGAGGAAGGGTTAAAGGAGAAGGCAATTTATGTCCAGGGCATTTTAAAATAGTTAATTAACTGTAATTTGTGGTGATAAAGTAAATTTCCTTTATTTAAAATTTTAATTTATCCTTTTTTTAAGCAAACACCAACCTAACAAAAAGGATACGATTGGAATTCTTCCCACAAGTGAGATAGCATTTACCATTAGGCTGTTTTAATCTCCTATCTTTCTTTGTTTCTTCTACCAACAATTGGGAATATGATTTCAGAATTCAGATGTAACAATGAACTTTAATTGGTTCTTGGAACGTTATTTGGACTGGACTGGTTCGATACCAAATCAAACAAGAAAAGTCCAACGTGAGGTGATCAGGCTTTACATCAAAACAAGAATAACGTTCGTTTTGAACAGATACTAGATTTATTTATAGTGAATCGGATCAGGCTTTTGACCAAGGCAAAACTTCTTTAGAGGATTTTATGGGTCACCTATGCAGTTACATATATGGTCGGGTTTCATTTGAAGCAAAGTCTCTATTGGTTGGGATGGAGGTATTGTTTGACTGCCTTTCACACCTCCCATATCCTACCAATAGCTTTTGTTGGCGTTAGGACACACTGAATATGGTTGTTGTAACTCACTCAACGAGATCTGGAAAAACTTTGTGATGATCATTATGAATAGATACTAAAGGTTCCTTATAATTGAGCATTTCTCAATTATGTAAAGACAATGAATACATTATATAACTTGGATCATATTTTGAGCATATGGTCTCTCTATCAAAATGACAATAATTAATCAACTAATCAATATAAAAATTCGCCAGTCTGTATTGACTCAAGTAAATTTTTTTTAGATTGTGTAAATTGGTGTCATGAATTTTATACATACATAACATGAGGACATCAAGCAAATTAACAAAAGAGTAATAGCATATCTCGTTAGCAATGCTATTACCAAAGCCCCATCCGAATAAAGAAATCCAAGCTTCTTGGCTCTTGGCACGATTAGCTTTGACCAAGTTCCCTCAACTTTCCCTTTTTCATACCTAAAATAAATCTATAAATGTGTATTATAATACATATAACAAGTCAATGTATGTCTATTATAATACACACAATAAATTAGAAATATAACAAACACATGAAATACAATACATGTGATAAACCAACACATGGAAAAGATAAATTACTATTTTAAGTAGACTCGTAACCAACATATATGAAATGTAATGCATATGATAAACTACTACAAGAAATCAGATTACACTATTTTGAGAGGAAAAACTCTACACTTACATATGTTTTAATTTTTAATCTAACACTTCTTAGTTTTGAGACCTCGCCGCTAGCCATCTGAACTAGGCAACACTGACTCCTTTTCTTATATGAGATATCTTTTTTAATGATCCATACTTGTCTCGTTGATTTCAAGTTCGGCATTTGTTCGGATCCGGCGATATTACTGTAGACAAGTACTAATAAATGTTAACTAAATCTTGTTTCTCATCCGTTGATCCGAAAATAATTAGTCCTTGTTCACATTCAACACTTAATCCATATTTATAGATCATGTCACTATTTTTATTCTTTTCAATGTAGAAATCTTTTGAGTATTTACATATTGTTTCTAGAAATTACTAACGGACCGGTATTAAATAATCATTTGGGCTGATGATAAAGAAACACCAAACTATCACTCGGATTAGAATACGAAGAGATGATGTGTTTGATCTTGTGATAATAGTCGTGTTTTTATGATGAAATCATTTTTGGCTTTTTTTATTTAAGTGGTTTGATTGAATAAGTTGATACAAAATGTTATCAATACGAATAACATTTTGATCTAGAATATTTTACCGTTGATATATAAAGTTTTTGAACACCTGATATACAATTGTAATAGTGAGTAGTACAAATATATCATATGAATAAATAAAAAATTCAGCAATTGGACTCGGACTTTCTATTTCTTTGACAAAAGAAAAGACAAAAAGGAAATTCATGGACCTCTATAAATATTAGTCTCTCCTTATGGTGTCTTCTAAACATAAAGGGAAAAAAAGCCGTCCTCATGATATAGTTCAGTTGGTATTTGAGTTGAGATTTGTTTCAACAGATCAAAAGTTTGATTCCAGAGACACGCACAGCGTGGATGTTCCACTGCTGCTAGACCGAATGCCTGATTTGCGGGAGTTCACCTTGTATGGGTCACTGTATAAGTGCCACCCTGCTAGACCGAATGCTTGATTTGCGGAGTTCACCTTGTGTGGGTCATTGTGTGAGTGCTCACCCAAACTGGGAAGCTGCTTAACTCCTGATTTACATATTCCGCAATGCTCTTTTAGGCGAGATGGTAAAAACCCTCATGACCAAAGTATAGTCTTTGGCTCTCAGGACATAAAGGACCTATCCAAAAACACACCCCACATTTTGACAACAACTCAAGTGATCGATGATGGTGAAATAAGTAAAACAAAAAACAGAGGAAAAGAAGAGGTTAGTGATCAAAACAAGGATGCCATTTGAACAATATTTTATATTATGTTTCTAGAAATTATGTTGACGTCTTAATTCTATATGATTGTAGCTTTCAATAGTTTTTAATGGCACGTTGGAATGGATGAGATTCTGAATTCTATTTTATCAGAACCAGATATAATGCGAGCCAGCAAGTTAAAGTTTGAGATAAGTATTACTGTTATTATTATTACGACAAGAAATTTTGTTTTGTTATTAGAATAACTAATAGTGTGATAGATTACCTCTAATGAAAATGACTAAACTAGACGCGTTGATTGGTAACATACCTTGTTTATATTATTTGTTAACCAACCACTTATGCTAAAAAATTTCAAGATTTGATATTGTATAGATAACTTAGGACTCAAAATTCTATAGTTTTTTATGTCGTTGGGATATATTGGGTATGTGTTGTTGTTGTAACTTAGTACTCAAAGTTCAAAATAAAATAGAGTATGAGGCGCCACATTACATAGCCTCAGGCACGTCTGAAGTTGTCAAATCCGAAAGTCTTAGATCAAATTAAAACCAAAAACCTGGCTGGGACATTTTATGATCCACTAAAATTATACATATTGTTAACATTGTAAGAAGAAAAAAGAAGAAGATGGACATGCAGAAATACTCAAGTATTAAACCAAAGCTCCAATGACTTTGTTCTGTAACGGAAAGAAAACAACCACACAATTGGGGGGGGGGGGGGGGGGGGGGATATATTTGTTTTAGTAGGAAACCTCACTTTTATTTGAGGTTCTCAAATAAACCTAAAACTATGGACGATGGTTTTGTTAAAACTGTCGTGTGAAATAGACGGTATTTTAGACAAAAATGTCGTATCTATTTGATTTTTGACACACCGCGGTTCTGTCAAAACCGCAGTTGACACCATACTATTTTTTTTAAAAAAATTAAGAACATCCTATTGATAGATGATGTTCATAAATAAAAAAAAGAAAGTCATCAATGTTAAAGGGAAAATCATCAACATTAAAGAAGTATTATTAAAATAGTATTATGTTTCTAAATTATAGAGATTCACATTGATATTAAAAGAAAAAATCATCACAATTATTGATATTTGTGTCCATTTTTTAACAACAAAATCTCAAGAACATTACCTATCAGTATGATATTTTTTTAGATTTATTGGTAAAAATGGCATGGTGCTCATCGCAGTTTTGACACAAACGCATTGTGCCAAAAATCAAATTGGTATACAGCGTTTCTGTCAAAATCGCCGTCTATCTCATACTATGGTTTTGACAAAACCTTTATGCACAGTTTTGAGTATACTTCTAAACTTATAATAAAAATGGGTCATAATCGCAACCTATTTTACGCGATAGTTTTGACAAAACCCTGGATACGATTTTGAGTTTATTTTTAATCATGTGATAAAAATAAGTTTTCTTAATAAACCTAATATATTTCTTTTGTTTCTCCTACAATTAGTACTCCCAAAGAGACAAAAAGAAAGAAAAGATCCGTTGGTCGAGAAAGACAAATCATATTTCATATGCAACGGGAAAGCAAAGGGTATAATAGTACTTTAAATAGAGAAAAGGAAACGAAAACTTATTCCCAGTAAATAATGAATAATAGTCTACAAAAATAATATATTTTATAAAGTGTTACCGAAGCCGACCAAAGAATTTATAGTTTGCCGTCTCATGAGTTCTACTACTTATTTAAGAAAAAAATTCTTTATCAAAAATAAATAAAATAAAAAGATTGCACGATATCAAGAAATTATAAATTATATTAGAACAGGGCGCCGGCGAATTGAATATATCTCTGGAAGAATAGTTCTTGAGAAGGAAATTAGAGAACAAGACAAGTACCTTGAAGAGAATCGAACAATTTCGTGCTCAAATTATGAGAAAATATTTATTTACAGAGATCAAGTTGCATTGCGACAAGAACTTGAATTTTCAAATTTAATTTTGTCGGTTGTGAATAAAGTGAACATGGTCAACATGGTTGAAGCTATGTGAACCTGAGAGCCTGAGCACATAGTCCAGTTGGTACGGGATTTGCTTGAAGAGGTCAAGAGTTTGATTCTAGAGATATATGTGAGTGTTCCTTAGTTGCTAGGCCGAAAGCCTAGTTTGCGGGGACACTTTGTGTGGGTAACTCTGTCACTCAAACTAGGAGGTCGTTGGGTTCCCGATTTACATCCTCCACACATGCTCATTGGAGCTGGGGCGAGTGAGCCCCTGGAGTGAGGGATTTTTCCTTTGCTCCATGAGATGCATTGAGAGGACACATGCATGAACTTAAGGGCTAATGAGCCATTGCTCCAATAATAATGTTCAGACTTCATGACTAAGAGTTTATAGATTCAATCCTTCTCTGAAATAATATCTTCTTATATAAAACAAGACTTTACAAAATATGGCATGATCTAGAAAAAATAACTTTTAAGTCATAATTTTCATCATATGTAATGTCCCCTCCAAAAAATAATACCCAAGTATGAGCTCAACATAATAACATCAACTTGTCTTAAATGTTTTAGGATGAGCTAACCAAACCTAAAACGGTTGTTATTAAGCTAGTAGCATCCTGTCAAGTGGGATTCGTATTCTTTCACTGTAAAAAGAGTGAGGAAACGACCTGACTATATGTAATGGTAAAAGTTTAGTGAAACTAGATGAATATCGGTTAGCAAAGTGTAGTGAAACTAAATGAAGATTGGTTAGCAAAACAAATATGAAGGTGGATGAAATAAACACGTAACGGACGATGACATATGCACCAAAAAGAAAGAAAGGGGTGATGGAATCTCATTGGTGTAAGCGTGCGTTTCGCAAATCTGATGAACACATTTGAAGTTCCTCTTCTTCCTCTGGAGAATTTATTTCGTGTCTTTGACAGGTTTTATCCTGGCTATTTGTAGGTAGCTTTCTTTCATAAAACCGTTGAACTTTATTAGAAGTTTATACTGCAACCTTTTTCCTTCATGTTTCCTATAGATAATCAGTCTATTTGATATAGAGTTATCAGATCTAGATCTATTCAATTTAGATCTGTCAAATCTAGACCTAAATCTACAAGATCTGATGATGGTCGGAACAAGATTTGCAGATGGCCAATAGATAGAGAAGAGAAGTCATGAAAAGCAATCATGTCTGGGGTGATGCTCAGCAGGTGGCTAACTTAGCATTGAACAGACCCATCGTTTGCAGCTTTAGGTGACAGAAGAAGTTAGAGATATCTTGGATCAAAAGGTCATATTCTGGTCTTGAGAACTTCTACCATTTCAGTCTCAAGGAGCATTGTGAATGATACAAATCAGGAGCCCAGCGGGTAGGAGGCAGTGACCAACACAAGGTGCTTCCGCAAACCAAGACTTCGGCCTAGCAGCAGTGGAATGACCATTTTGAATCAATGACATAAAAGTCTGATATGGATTTGATGCAAGTGTCGAATGGCCATGTTGAATCAATGAAGGACTCAATGTCCAGTAATCAAAAGAAAAGCAAGGGGAAAAAAAAACTATCAAACGACATTAAAGATCTTTACATCATTATATTATCATAAAGGAGGTAAACCTTCGATCTGTAATACAATGCTTCGCCACGCGGCAGTCCAAAGAAACGATCAAATCCTAATGCAACTTACAAAGGAGATGAAGGCGTCTCTCAGCTGGCTGCTGATACATATATATGCTATTCCGATTGTATATGTAAGACCAAAATTTTTATGTAAACTCTTTTGACAAATGTACATGAACTATGTAAATTACCATTCAATTGATTTTATGTAAATTACCGTTCAAGTACATAGTTTAAGCATTTTCCAGCTATAAATTATTTTACAACTATGGATACTCAAATTTTACAGCTCAACTCACTAGACTATGGATCTGTTTGTCAATCGCCTCTCACTATGCTGCACATAGCATATGAACACTTGTCAATAATTTTGCTAACGGACTGTCACAGACCAAAACTTTCTTAATTTCAACTTTGTTGATAGACTATGTATCAAATTCAGGCTGAGGCATGTACAGTTTGCACCGAAGAAATCTACCCTGTAAAAGACATTGAGATAATTTTTAGTTGCCGCCTGTAGTAAGACGACCAAAGGTGACTTTGAGACAGTAAAGCTAGCAAGACCAGAAAAATGCTTTCATCCAGATCATTAAGACCTCATATAATACAACTAGAGCAGCCATGGTGGAGGAAAATTGAAGTGCAAGGGATAAAAACGTACCTGATTGCTATAGCGATAAGCGCTGGAGAAATTAATTGGCTAATTGAAACGGTTGAGACAATGACACACTGGGTGTTGATGCTCCGATACCCCTCTTTTCATATATAGCAGATTTTAGCACGTTGTATTGATAGCTTACAGAGTCATAAACCGCCTTACTGTATGCCATTTTAGCCTGCGGCAAAGTATCGGCAGGATTTTTTCCAAGAATAGCCATGAGAAATATACGAAACACGACCAATCTTCTAAACTATACAAGTTTCCAAGAATCCACAGACCATCCACTTCTAACACATAGGTGCATAGAAGTAACCATGATTCTATGCAAATTAAATAGTATTAGAAGAGGATTAAAGCAGTCATAACACTACATAATGTCCTCGACGCAATACATCACACCCAACTGAATCATTCTTTTCCTTTTCCTGATTATAAGCTCCTGCTGAGGTAGCTGTTCACCCAAATTAAAGGGAGAGAATACACATTCTTAGCATAGTATGATGTCCTTTATTCACTGAGCAAAAGCAAAACAAGAGACAGAGGACTGATTCTTCGGTGACTTGGAAAAGGATTAAATCTTTAACCCAGTAGAAGAGTAATCTTAAGTAGTAATCTTTAACCCAAGGTGAGACAACTTTGCTACAGATGGAAGCTCATTTAGATTGGCACAGTTGAGCTATATAAGTTTCTGAGACAAAATTTGCCCCAGAGTCCAGGCAAAACTTACTCCCAAGGAGAAAAGCTGAGTCTATGGAGCAGATGCAATGATATATATTAAGAAAACGCAGGAACTTGCTATTGCCACGAGGAATCTTATGTAGCAGGAAAGAAGGCAATTTGGCAGACAAGTTGCCCAAGTTGGACACCAGCAGAGCCTGGAATAGCCATACTTCATAATCACCTCAAGGTCTGAGATAAATATTTTGGTTCAGAAATTATATGAGGCTTTCTTGTCACAGATTTTTATCCTTGTTGACCTAAGGACATCACTGTGTTTGAACGCTTTTAACACCATGACACATATGAAAGAGGGAACATCCATCAAATACACACGATCTAAATAAGCGCCACACCATGTAGAAAGATGCAAAACAAAGAAGAAGATCTTGAGTTTAGGCTGGAAGGACATGAAAGGCCTGGATAAGATTTCATTTAATCATTTTTTAGCCCATTCAGTCTTTATTCTACATCACCCAAAGATATTCCAGCTTCTTGTAGAACTATGTATCCTTTTGGCACTACACATATTGCATTCATGTGATTGTTTTAGAAAATATTGGAGCTTTACAAGCAATCTAATTCAATCACGATTGGTGATAAGCAAAACCTATGTAATCCCAAAACCATTTTTTTTTTAAATGGTATCATCAAGCATACAGCATACCACTAACCTCTTCAGCGTCTTCAAAAGAAGAAGTAACTTCATGGAATTTGATTTTTCGAGCAACTGATAAGCCAACTCCATTGAAGGATATTATTCTCTTCTCTCCAATATCTTTTTCAACCTTTCCAAGACATTCGAGTCAGATGCAATTCACAGAAACAACGAAGCAATAACCCTGGAATAACAAGTCACCTTTGGCGGTGGGGGCATTATATCATAGCATAGTAATGCCAAAGGATATATATGACCAGGAACACCAGCATACTCTACAAGCCTTCTCATATTGTCCACTGCAGCAGCATCAAATTGAGCCTGAATGATCACAAGATTAGATTCAAAAGAACCATATGTAAAGACTATGCATTAAGCACAAGGTTATCATTCTCCCTTAATTCTTTTCCTTATAATATGTCCTTATTTGCCAATTTTTGAATCAAGAAGTTTTGCAGTTGATCAGCTACAAACATCAGAAAAATGCATGCAACTCTTGATGTCACTTTTGTTATAAAAAAACATGCTTTTTATGATCAGCCTAATACTTCTGAAAATGAGTCAAATTCATAATGATACATGGAGTGTAATAAATAGTTAAAACTGCTTCAGATTCAGAAAATCACAGAAGCAAAAGTCTTTGAGAATGAGAGAATCCCAAAAAGACATACAGTTTTATGGAATGGACCGCCAATAACAAAGGTTTATACATGAAGGAATGTACAACCTAATATTATATAAGAAGATCGGTTAGATATAACCTACGAAGCTGAATCTGAACTAGATAATAGGCCAATTACAATTAGGAAGGAAGTAAGAGAGTGTCCTAAGTATCGCTTGTATAATTATTTTTCATACGTACAATTAAACCCACAGCTTAATGCTCTAGATTCTAATGTAATACCTAGAGATATTTCAGAAGCCGTGAGTATACCGATTAGAAAAAGGCGGTTTCTAAGAAAATGAGTGCTTTAGTAAAAAATCAGACATGAAAAAAAGTACCTACGATAAAAGATGTTAAACCAATAGGATGTAGATATTTATTTACCATTACGCATAATATTGACGGTACCATAAGCAGGTATAAAGCTAGGTTAGTAACAAAAAGATTTACACAAACATATGGAAAAGACTATCTAGAAACCTTTGCACCTTTTTGCAAAGCCAAAGACAGTGAGTGATATTTTCATAGCAATTAATCTAGCCTAGGATTTATGCCAATTAGATGTTAAAATTGCCTTTTTAAATAGGAACTTACAGGAAAAAGTGTATATGTAAATGAAACCAGGGTTTACTGCTCAAACAAATAGTAATAAAGTTTGTAAACTCAAAAAATCTTTCTGTGGTTTAAAACAATCACTAAAAGCTTGTTTCAGAAAATTTACTAAGGTTGTAATAAATTTATTCAAAGTTATAGTGATGATACGTTGTTTAATAGAACGTCAATAGAGGAAAAAATTATTATTTTGATTGTTTATATTGATGATATTATTATTACAAAAAATGATCTTACTAGTATCCAGTCTGTTAAATCTCAGTTAGCTAAACAATTTGAATGAAGGATCTGAGCAAACTAAAGTATTTCTTAGGCATAGAGATAGCTAGGACAGGAGATGAAATGTGTATTTCTCAAACAAAATATATACTAGATTTACTAACAGAAATAGGAATACTGGGATGTAAACCAACAAGTACTCCAGCTGAACCTGGACAAAAGACTAAAGACTTATGGGATAATACACTTATTGATAAACTAAGATACCAGAAGTGAGTTGGAAAATTGATTTATTTATCTCACATCAGATCTTATATATGTTATGATGTAAGTTTTGTTAGTCAGTTTATGTATTATCCTACCAATGAACATCTACAAGTTACTCATTTCTTGTCTTATTCTTTTGTACACAAAAAAAAAGAACATCTACAAGTTGCTTAATGCACCAGGACAAAGCCTATATTTCAAAAAGGACAAATACAATCATTAAATTCTTCACTGATGTTGATTGGGATGGCTCCAAAAGTGACATGATATCAACAACAAGATATGAAACCTACTTATCGGGTACTTTGGTAACCTGGAAGAGCAAGAAACAACCTGCGGTTTTAAGAAGCAGTGCAGAAGTAGAATTGAGAGCTTTAGCACTTGAAATCTGTGAAGGGCTGTGGCTTAAGAAAGTACTTGAAGACAATGGACAGTAGAGTTGCCTACCTATCAAAGTGTTTTGTGATAATATTTCTACTAAAATCCAGTCCAACATGATAAATCAAGACATCTTGATATAGACAGACACTTAATCAGAGAAAAGATTGAAGAAAAAATGATCAGTCTTAAGCATATAACATTGGATTTATCTCACATCAAATCTGATATATGTTATGATGTAAGTTTTGTTAGTCAGTTTATGTATTATCCTACTAATGAACATCTACAAGTTGCTTAATGCACCAGGACAAGGCATATATTTCAAAAAGGACAAAGACAATCATTAAATTCTTCACTGATGTTGATTGGGATGGCTCCAAGAGTGACATGATATGAACAACAAGATATGAAACCTACTTATCGGGTACTTTGGTAACCTGGAAGAGCAAGAAACAACACGTGGTTTTAAGAAGCAATGTAGAAGTAGAACTGAGAGCTCTAGCACTTGGAATATGTGAAGGGTTGTGGCGTAAGAAAGTACTTGAAGACCTTGGACAGTAGAGTTGCTTACCTATCAAAGTGTTTTGTGATAATATTTCTGCTAAAATCAAGTCCAACATGACAAATCAAGACATCTTGAGATAGATAAACACTTCGTCATAGAAAAGATTAAAGAAAAAGTGATCATTCTTGAGCATATAACATCTAATGATCAACAAGCTAACATCTTGACAAAGCCAATTTCCACCAAGATATTTCATAACTTATTATCCAAGCTTGGTTGAATGAACATATATAACAAAGCTTGAGCGAGAATGTAGAAATAAATATCAAAATACAGTACACTTACATAGTAAAATACAATATATGTGTACAGTGTATATATACCGTATAAATACACATGTCAAGCATACATACCAAGAACGTAATATAGCCATACATAGCTGCCATAATTCAATAGTTTCTAGAATAGATAATGTGCTTCTATTTTGAATTAAGAACTAGCCGTTATTAGCTAGTGGCTTTCCAGCCGCTAGAGGCTGAAAGGAAGTCTCTATAAGAGACCCACTTTGTAAATTTGAAGTCTTAGTGAAAGTTTTAAGCTTCTTTCGTCTCTATAACATCATCTCTATCCCTGCTTGTAACTAGTAGAAGCATATTTAGAGGAACATATTCCTGAAAATCCTAAGCCTGCCAAAACGGACAACTGAAAAGAAGAAAAGAAATGGAGAGGGAAATGAAGAACGGTGCATCTTACAGGGTACCATTCTTGTGTTACTGGGTCTGGACGGTCCCTTCCACCACTTGGCGCAATCCATATTAGCTGAGATCCACTCCTGAGATCAATTAACGTTAAGCCCCAAACATCCTAACTACATAGATATCGGCAGTAGAATAATAATTCATTGGGAATTGAAAATTCCTTCTACGAGAATAAGATTTATTTTAATACAAACATGATCTACACAGTAGCTACACAAGTTATAAAGGGAAATATATTCACATAATATGTGGATGCAATATTAGACATGAGACATGGTACACAAACCACTGTACTCCAAGTCCTAATTTCAGAGTCAAACATAATATATCTTTAACCAGTAACTTAAAAAGATTACTAATTAACCACAAAAGAGGAATGAATCTTTTTTGCTAATTATTACCCATCAAATAATTTCTGTGGAAAACCCTCGACAACTTGACCAATATATCAGTGAGACCATTGAAAAATGAGGCAACATATCCATCAACACCCTAATTTTAGCATTGTACAGGACTTGATAAATAACCTTTGCAAAGGTAAAAACTACAAAGGCTCCTGGGTTTTAAAGGTAAATGTTGTATGTTTAAGTCTCACAAGGAATTGAACAGGACGTCAACAATGTTCACACTATACTAGAAATATGATATGAAACAAAGAGTATAAACAAACATCAATTGCTTAATATCTGTGAGATAACATGACTTTCTACCTCAAAAGCATTGCCATCTCCTTCAAGCTTCTCGTGTTTGCTCTTTTTTTCATCTCAATAAGCTCAGGGTCGTCATTTATATGTTTCTTTGAGTATACACATATTAGATTCCTACAAAATGCAAATATAAAACAGCATAAGCTTTTGCAAGTATATATAAAATACAGGTCTTTCTAACAACAAAAAAGTGGATGCACCTTCCCATGCTGAACGGCTTGCACAAAGGATCCGTGATGACTCTGTCCCCAGCCACATAGGTCTGCATTAAGGTGTGTGGAGTGCATGTATCAGTTAACAACTATCTTGATGGTCATGAATATCAAGTAAAAAAGCTCTGAGGCAACAGAAGATTCACCATGTTTTCAGAAAGATGGTGATTTGTTGATTCCAACAACAATGCAATAACAGCTGGATCAGCTTCAGATTGATGGTTAGACATGAAGACAATATTTTCACCCTGTTCCATATGATGCCGATTAATATGTACCAAGATAAACCAATAAACAATAGAAGGAAACTACTAACGAAAAACCTACTCAGTGTTATGGTTTTCATCAATTCACGGAAGTTTAGAAATTCTTTCCTAAGTTAAGGAAGAAATATTCTTAAGGTTGGAACTTGATAAAAGAGAACGTCACTGACACGATAACCATATTACTCAGGATAGCATCACATTTGTTGATTAAATGCATATCAGTAGGCGAGGATGCCACTCTCAGCAAATCCTTTAAGGCATTTAAAAACCATGTCGAAGGCTTGGCTGGAAGAGACTAATTGATTACATATCACTCGTTGACAAAGTTTATTAATAATCACAAAGTTGCTCATAAAGTGTTCATGCAAAAGCTGTACTACTAGGTTCTGTTTTTGCCTTTTCTCTACAACTTTTTATAGGCTACTTACATAATCTTTAGTAAGAAATTTCTAAAGGTTTATTCTTTGAGTAATCTTCCCAAAATGAATGTCACAATGAAGCAGCTGCAAGCAAAAGGCTCCAATTATAAAGCAAAATAGCAAGTTGAAACCACGAGAAAGAGAGAAAACAATGAACCTTTTTTAGTTTCTCCTCTATTTCATGGAAAAGAGAGATATTACCAACATAAGAATGTCTGCAAAGGAAATAAATAGACCATGTCACTCAGTGCGTGCACGGATAACAGAAAACTGCAAGATTCATTTATTACTGAAAGCATTAGCATATATGATAAACCAAACCGATGTTTTAAGACTTTCCAAAAGATACAGACCAAAAGTAAATTCCAGACTCTTTGCAAGGATGCAAGCCAATAGCACACTATACATTAAGTGTACAATATGCTGAACAAACGTCAGAGATAAGGAGTCAATCTCTCTGGTGCTCCATCCGGCTATCACTTTGCAGCAAGAATTGGGATACATCACATGTTTGTTTGTAACATGTAATTTGAAGGCAATGAGCGCCAAAAGTACAAGAATAGGGTGATTGAAGAAATAAAGGTCAAAATAAAAGCAGTTTCAATCTCTTATATGTCTTCTTTTTCACTTTGTTATCATGTACTTCTCTTTGGTTAAAACAAAAAACAAAAAACTACGGAGAGATGACGTGAATATATAGAATGACCTATGGCACTAAGGACTCTAATTTAATAAGCAAGGAAGGGAAGACGACAAAAACAAACAAACAAACAAAAGGGAGCAATGAGCTCAGAATACATTAAGATCCAGATCTAGTTTCCCTTGTTATCATCTAAATCTCATGTGTAGAAGATAGATATGCATCTTCATTCTCAGAGAAAGATGGTAACTATGCACAACAATAACTTCTTCAGCTAGAAATTTCAATCGCCTAGATTCACTCTCTCAGAAAAGCCAAAAAATAATCAGGTCTAAATCCACAAGATAGGTGACCACAATGTGCAGAAACAGCCATGCCCAACTACAAACATATAGTGAAAGTTAAGGCCTTTAAGAGTAGGGCAAGCAATGCAATTAGAAAGACAGATTTCAGCCATCATAGAGTGCCTGGAAGCCATGCAGCGGCATGGTTGTACTTAATTGCAGTCAAGGCTGAAGTCACCACTGGGCCAGCTTATTCCCTTTTCCTTTTTGTAACCTTTCGTGGTAACAAGCAGGCGAGCCAAGGCTGCTCATATGTATGGAAACATACTTGGTCTATGATTTCAAAGTTGCAGTCTTCTGTATCCGCTATCTCAAGTACAAGTAATCCATTATACGTTTTTTGCGGAGAATAAGCTTTGTGTTATATTACTCTACTACATGAAGCAGAAACGACACAATAGATATAGAAATAGAAGATTTGTAAGTTAGAAGCTCACTTAAAATCAATGAGCGGCCGGATATACTTCTGACCAAACAGGTAGTAGTCAAAAGGTTCACGAATAGCTTTGTGGTATGGCGAGAACTCATACGGATCCTAGAAAGATAAATATGGAAGAAGTTAAGTGTTAACAACTGAAATATAAGGAATCTAAGGATTGCCTAGAGAGAAGGTTGATTACTTTCACATCCATATAAATGCGATCAAGAGCAATAGCTGTGTTTGACAAAGCAACGTCGCGTGATTCTGGATGTCCGCTTTTACAAACCTGAAATAAAAGAAACTGGTTAAGTTTTAGTGCATGCAGATTTCCTGGTCCACAAAAGTCACTAAGGCAACAGCAAAACCATTGCAACCCTCCAGAAAACACTTCACAAAAGAAAGAGTAATTTTACAATGAAACCAAGACCTTACAATAAACATTTGAAACCCAAGGAATACATGATTATTCATTTCAAGAACTGAGAGCGAAAGAGAGAGATTAAATACAACACTCAGTTTGAAAACAATGGGCTCCAATATGCTTGTCAACAGAACATGAAAAATATTCTCTGAACATAAGGAGAACGTCAAGAGATTCCAATCTAATTGGGAGGTTAGTTTATGGCTCAGATACTACAGGCAGCGCAGAGATTTATGCAAAAGAAGGAGAAAAAAAAAACAGAACAAAAGAAAAAACAAAAGAAAACAAAACCAAAAAAAAAAAGCATACAGAGTACACAGCCAAAAATAAAATGTAAACCTCGAGTGCTTTATCTTTTTTTTGCCTTTCCACTCTTTACATCTCTCGTCTGACAACTGATATAGTTATTACACTTCTTTCACACATCCATCCAAACCAAGTATGCAAGTTAAGCATTCTAAACCAGAAAATATGCATCCCAACATATTGTTGTTTTCTCAGTTTCCATTATACCCTTAAGCATTTAGCTTGGATGTAATCGTGTGTTTTCATTGATCAACAGATTCTATATCACACAAAAGAATCTGTTTATCCTGTAATTATAACTCCACAGTGAACTTATACGAGAAGAGCAAGAACGTATGTGGTTGTACTTTAACAAGAATATCATAATATACTTAATCAGCAAGCCCAAACATACTTCCGGGATTTGTAACTCAAGACAAACATTGACGGAACATAATTTGGAAGTGCTGACAGGTCTAAAGCATTATGATGAAGCCACATCATTAAGTGAAGCACTAAATGTATCTTTGTCCTGAAACCCTAACCATGCCAGGAAGGGGTAGCTAACAGATCTAGCGAATCCAACAATGAGAACTAGTGCACATCTTCAAATGGAATTTTCTTCCCCCTCATATTCTGTGTATAGAAAAGCTAATATGAAACCAGAAAGACCATAGGAAAAAGAACGGACATGGAAATAAGAAAAATTTCCCTATTTGGCAAGTGCATAATAGCCCAAAATATATCTACAAAGTACGTTATCTGAGTAAGATTCGTGACCTTAACAAAAAAAGAAAACTATTAAAAAGACATAATAAAACTGGCAATAGTAAATCAAGGGTTTTCTGGAAGCCAATACACAATGCTGCTAAACTGGAGAAAACAGTGTCGCTGGATTTTTCTCTCCCTGAAAATAGAAGAAAAATCCACAAACTAGTGGAAGACAAACACTTGCACACTTGCGAGGTTTATTAAGGTGATGGAAGGCACCTTTGTGATGTCTTTCCGTTATACTTTTTTTTAAAACAGTCTTTCTGTTATACTTTACATACATAAAACCCACAACCACAAGCAAACGATTCAGCAGAAGTCAACTTACAGCATCTCGATAGTTACGATATAACTCCTCCATGGCTTGAGCCATATTCAAAGAGAGTCTTCCATTCTGTGCAGCCTTCTTAATTCCAGAAAGCAGATCTGTAGAAGCAAATTTTACATCAGACACTATAACAAGCTCTACAGTTTCTTTCTCATAAGTACTCGCACTGAATAGGTATTTAACTTTCATCTTGGAATAACGCACAAGCTGCAAGAATACTTCTAAAATCCAATAAGCAGAGAAAACAAAAATATTATTGTTTAACTGACAATTGGAAGCAGATTCCCTAAAAAGGAAAGGAAACATAAAACAATAAACCCAAAAAAGGTTCATCACTTGCATATCTTACTACATGAATTTCTATTTTGAGTATCTGCCTTCGAAATGACCTACTAAACTGGTATTCTGGGAAGCAGAGAGAGAGAGAGAGAGAGAGAGAGAGAGAGAGAGAGAGATTACCGATACAATTTTCATTAATAGTCCCTAATCCGAGGTTCTAGCATCATCATACTCAAAATTCTGATCCTGGAAACTGTAAACGGAAACACTGTAGTTGTAGACATAACAGCAAATATAGCACACGAACTCCTAAAGGTATGAACCGCTGTATTCTCAAAAGGTCGTTTCCTTCCTAATGCAAATCAAGATTTTATATCGCTAACTCTCCATGGATAATTGTCACATGGTAAACGGACAATCTATTTGTTAATATAACAATCAAAATTGCAATCAAAGCTTAAAGACAACCAACGGCAATTTTCTACAACTTCGCCAAAGTGTTGCCAAGGCTTCTAATTCTAAACAGTAACTTTTCATACATCCCGCTCTGTGAAGAGAATGGTCAAAACGAACCCCCAAAAAAAATTTGAAGCACGTGAACATTCAATCAATCAATCAATCATACTCAGTATATCCCAAACTATCGTTAGGGTTGGGATAATACCCCATCTCAAGGGATAGAGGGTTTGATTCCAGTGAGACCCGACTCTATATATGTGTGCATATATATAATGATAATAAAAATATGTAATAGTGAAGCTATTTTAAGCTATTTTATTAAAGATATAAACAGAGCCAAATATCCTTTGAAACAATCATTTTCAACGGGTAATGCAAGAAAGGAAAATTTCACTTTACAGATAATATTAATCCGCGTGTAATGTGAGAATATAACTGTTCCACGTCAAAATTGTTAATCAAGCATTGAACACAAGAAATCCATCCGAATAGCAGGTCACCGAACTTCCACGTCTAGTTCGAGAAAGCCACCAGGAAATTCAAAGAGGATTTTAACACCTATGAGGTTTTTTTTTTCCTTAAAGGCAAAAAAAATTGACTGTTAAACGAAAGGCGTCTCTTCAGCAAACTGACATCTCACTAATTTGGGAATATGCCGAGACAGACAAATGTACTCCAGCGTTTTCCTTCGCGTCATGAAAGCAAAAGAAATGGACAATGAATTCAAAATCAGCACTCGGTTGCAAGAGCTCACCTTCCTCGGTTCGGAAATCAAGGAAGTTAAGTGAGCAGCCAGAACCATTCTCAGCAGCGGAAGCCGCAGCTAGAGCCGCCGCACTGGTGGAATACCTCTTCTTGCTGTCAAAACTCTCCGCCATTCCACCAAAGCACTTGGAAACACATAGCACCACACTCCGCGAGCAACTTGCGGATAAAAAGGAGCAATTCCTGGAGAAAAAAGCACCGGAAGCGAACCTATCAACTTCCGCAGCTACAGCTGATGAAACTGTAGGTCCTGTAGAGTTAAAGCCAGGAGATGAAATAGTGAAGAGAATCACCATGGATGATATGCTAGATAGTAAAAGCGTAGAGGAAATTTGCGTGAAGGAGAGAGAGAGAGAGAGAGAGAGAGAGATATCGTAGAGGGAGTGGGCTTAATTTTAAGAAGAAGGGAAAAGATTGGGTGTGGGTCAGTATGAGAGGTGATAGGATGAGGACGCAAGTGGGACCTGCCTAGGTACTTCCGATTTTACGGAAAAACCAACGGGAGGGGCTAATAGCCTAATAGGATGTCGAAACACGTGGGAAGTGAGCTTGGGGTGATATGCCTTAGTTTGACACGTCAACTTTGCATGCAATATTTTTTTTCCTACTAGTTCTGGCGTTTTCCTCGTTCCGTGTTTTGTTCAGCTTTTAGAACGGTTACATTAGCCCCTTTCCAAGTATTTTTCCATTTTTTTCCCTCTACCTTTTTAAATGGATAGGATCCCCTCAGCGCAAGAGGATGCGATGACGCGTAACCACGCGACACGTAGCATCAATGAGGGGTGGTGAGGCTAGATGCAGGTGACCCTCATCTAGCCTCACCATCCCTCCTTGCTGCCACGTGTCGCGCGGTCACAAAGGAGATGAGGAAAGTTGGGATGAGGAGATCACAATCTTTTTTAAAAGGTTAGACACTTAAGACTCTAGGTTTTATAAAGGGTTGCCATTAATTTGACGAATTTAAAAAAACAACCCCAATCATGTTGAACGTGTTTTAAAAAACAACCTCAAACTTGATATGTGAGTTTAAGGTTAATTTGTCAAATTCTGATTTTGTGGATAGGATTTGTTGGATTGACGACTTTGATGTTTTAGCGGGTCGGATTGTCATGTTACTTCCTATGTTTGATGAATCGGGTCCATGACATGTTTAGCGTGTTGATGAATCAACTTCAATTTTGGCATGTCAGGATCGTGTAGAGTTCGATAATTTTGACAGTTTACGGAGGTTCGACCTGAATCTGATCTAAACCCGCGATGGCTAAATCCAAACCTTGTAAAAAAAACATGTGCAAGCTCGTGTCAAGTTGGCCTATTGTGTCGTAAATTGTCAGCCCTGGTTTTATGTTTCTCTCGAGGTGTAGATCACTGATATCACTTCATTCTCAAAAGGAAAAGCAAAAGAATTTAGTCGTCGACTTTTTTCTCGAACGAAACGCATTTGATGCAGAGAGAGGAGAGATGAACAGGCTTCCTCTGGGATCAGATATCTGGCCATCCAACGGTGCATTTTCCCATCGGAGACCGGATTTAGAATCAGCGTGTCAAATAGGTGAGTATAACATAACTAAGTCATTTGTGTCATGGTTAGATTGGGAGATCAATTTTGTGATCTAAAAAGAAAATTGGTCGTTATGGCTAAAATATGTTGTGTGCAGTGGAGGAAACGCATTGTTGAAATGATTGTGAAGAAGAATCAACAGTCTAAAATAAGGGATTTCAGTCTTTTGCTTATTTTTGTTGATTTTGCCTTGAAAATGTATGGACGGTAATTGATGGATGAAATTGCATGAGTTATGGTGTAATTGTTTGAGGTTGGTTGATTGATTGATGAAGGATCGGTGTTGTCAAATCATGGATGTAAGTATGAAATATCTTAATGTGTATTTAGGTATGTTAAGATTGAATTACATGTGTTTTGGGGTGAAAATCGGCAAATCTAAGTTTTTGGTTCAAGGAGGCCATACACTAAATAAGCTAACCAAACATTCGGTCTAACTAATAGACCAAACTCTAAAATGGTTAGTCCGAACATTGAGTGACGTGCTAGACTGAACCCGAAAAGTACCATTCGATGTTGTTTACAGAATAACTAGAATGTGAGGCCAGACTCAAGTCCGAACGTTCGGTCTCTCATCTCATCACGACCACTTTGTTTTGATCATATCTCAAGATCCCAAAATAGATTGAGGTTATTAGAGCTGCGTTGGAAACCTTATTTCGAGTTCTAATGTCTGATCATGTCCTAATTCAGTTAGATTAGGCACATAACGGGAGAGCTAAGTCGTGATTGTTAGCATATACTTGTATGTTGAGTGCCTATGTAATTGCTTCTATAATAAATGACGTTTATGCATATTAAATACAATGATTTAAACTTATAAATGTGACGTAATATGTCTTATGTCTATATGTATGTATAAGTTATGTTCTTTATACATTTAATAAGTGAAAACTCATCTATGAATCCACCAAAGTAGAATAGTCTTTATTTTGGATAGAAGATGAATGTAGCAATAGGATTAGACTGACCTTTTGTGAAAGTGAGCTAGCCACTCGTGATAAAGTTTAATAACGTAGCAAAAGAGTCTCACTATGTTGATTATGTTGCAACGTGACTCCTAGTGGTATACGAAGACCTATGCCCATATATTGCCCACGTAAGTATGCATAGAGACCTACACCTGTATGTATGTAAGTTTGACGCAACGATTAAGGACCTTAACCCAATTATTACGCTGGTGGTGTATAGAATCTAAACATATATATTGTCCATGTAAGTATGTATAGGGACCTAAACACGTTTTTATGTATGACGTGATGAATGAGGACCTACGTCCGAATGTTACATTTGTATCTTTTTTACGTCACGATAAGCACAAAGGAATGCATTTTAAGTATGAAATCCATGCAAGTATATATGAACATACTTGAAGGGAGACGAAAATTTGAAAAGTATAAAATGAAAGAAAAGAATACGCTATATGAAATGTATGTACATACGACTATATGAAATTGCATGAATATGACTATATATCATTATGTTATGGAATAAATAGAGGTAGAAACCATAGAAGTATCTAAAAGGTTGATTTTGTAACCAGTAATATAAGATTACATAAGGTACTACGATTTCCGCTTCTTCTCATCTCGTGTTCAAAATTGGATGGAAACAAAAATATACATTTAAGCATTTCACCACTCTAGTGTCTTAACTATGAATTTGACAACAAAGAAAAATACGTATGAACATTTATATTGATTTACTTCTTTTTAATCTCAAATAACATGATAATAACCAATCAGATCATGCTCGTGCGACATAAGCCGATATTTTTACTACTGTATAATGCTAGACATGTAAGAAACATATACTCAATTTGTAGTTTAACATAACTAGTCGATTTCATAACCAACAACATATAATATTATGCAAGATACTATGTGATTATTTATTTCTTCACACGTGTTTATTATTTACAATAAACCCAAAAGCTACATTTGCCTCTTCCACCATTTTGGATCCCTAAACATGTTGACACAAAAAGAAAAGTATGTATTAGTATCTATATTGATTTCTTAAAATATTATTTGTTTCAGGGAACATGATAAGTTTTGATTTGCCATTACATGATTTCAATTTCTTTATGTTAAATATAATATATATTTACGTGCTCAGAACCAAAAGGCCCATTAGCTCAGCTGGTTAGAGCGTCGTGCTAATAACGCGAAGGTCACAGGTTCGAGACCTGTATGGGCCAAAAATTTTTTCCCACGTCATTTTCTGTCAAAGAAAACCAATTCTTGTCAGAATTCGTTTTTCCTAGGGCTCCATCAGTTGTCCATATTATCTTGTGACCTTCTAATATGAAACAAGTTAATTTTGGGGAAAATATAGAATTTGCTAGTGATTTCTAATCTGAAACTAATTAATCAGGATTAATTAGGGACTTAATAAAATATAATAACATAATTAGAGATCGAAGCATATCCACTTCTCTGTAGGGGTGGCAATTTCAGACACGACACGAAACACGACCCGAATCTGACAAGAATTTTCGTGGGTATGGGTATGACCTTGGCGGGTTTCGTGTACAAATCGGGTAAGACCTGAAAGATACCCGCCAATGGCGGGTCGTGT
>AP025052.1:4850637-4888158 GCA_036186865.1 Eustoma russellianum
CCCCGCCAATGGCGGGTCGTGTCCGGGTATACCTGCGGGTACCCGTTTATACACGAGATTAAAAAATGTATTTTAAATAAAATTTATAATTAATAAAATAAAAAAATAAATTTTTTCAAAAAAAAAAAAGACTACCGTGCTACTAAGTAACCGTGTTCAATTCCCCCTTCCTCCATTCCCAAATCTCATTTCTTTAATCTATTATTGCAGAGTCAAGTGATTTGAGTTTAGAGGACCTCACTCATTTTAATATTTAACATTTGGTTGTGTACTTATTGTTGTTTCATACATTTTATCCATAGTCGTTTAAGTACATGAAACCTAAAAAAAATACACGAAACCTGAAAATACCTGAAAAGTACATGAAATGACATGTACATGACTCGAAATATTTGTACTTGTCAAGTTCGTGGGTATACCCGATACACGACACGAAACCTGACATGTACGGGTTTGAGTATCTACATCCATACACGCGAAGCAAACGGGTAAGGTATGGGTATGACACTTTGATACACGAAACCCAAAAAACACAAAACACGAAACACGATACACGACCTGTTTGACACCCCTACTTCTCTGCATATGCAAAAGATGTAACTCCAAAAAAAAAATGATTATTGTATGAACTATGAGAATTCCTCAAACCAACTGAATTGTCTTGCTAAGTTGTTAGTATCGAGCTTGAAGAAATTGTAAACGCAATTATCTATATTTAACTATTTAATCTAGTTAATCTTCTTGAATACTTATACAAATCTTTATAAATACATGTCGCGTGCATTTACTTCCCTCGTCATATTTCATTAAGGTGAATGATTTTTTTTTATGATGGTGTTTTTCATTCATTCAACAAAAAACGAAAAAAATTTGTACATCCAGAAAGCAATAAAACAAGAAATCAAAAGGACCACTTTTCTACATTGACACAGATCAGTGGTCTCTTGTTGAATATCCCCAGGTTTTGCAGATGTCTCAGCTTGTTTCGGAGTGGCTTGGAGAGATGCGGTGCCCTCAGGGTTGGAAAAGTACATTAGTATTATCTTGTTATAAGATGAGAGACGTATGTTGTTATAAACTGAAGTTTTCTTATAAGAATGCTTTCAAGCATTTTTCTTTTCCACCTTATCATATGTAATCCACATTATGACATAGATGTCACTAGAGATTGTAACTTAGTTACATGTTTTTTATAATTAGTAGGAGGATGTTTATATTTGAAATGATAGGTTGGGCCATAGAGGCATAGAAAAAAAATCAAGTTGTGTGTATTAGGACGTTTCTGGTGCACTAAGCTACCGCGTTTGCGTATGATTCGGGGAGGGGTCGGTTCGTTTCGCAGTATGATGTATATACTATTTCCATATACTTTGTGCAAGAAGGTGTTTCTGCGACTCGAACCATTGACCTCGCAATACAAATGCTTGTGACATGCAATGTGGTCTTTTGAACATTGTTAATAACTTAGATTTTTTTTTAAAGAAAAAAATTAGAAGGTCTTCATCCGTTAGATAAGTCCGCATGGCCTACGTAAATTATACAATATCTTATGTGGTAGTTGCAGACAAAAATTTAAGGTAAGTTCATTAAGACACAAAAATTTAAGGTATGTTCATAAAAACTATATGGGTGTGACACTAAAGATATTTGGAGTCGGGATTCAACCTCTTCTATAAAAGGATTGTTGGCTTTAATATTTCACATGAGTTTGGTATGGCTCTTTATATGGTATATATTCAAAGTCTTTTGTATTGGCAAAATTGATTGCAGTATGCTTTTTATCTGCTGCCCTGCAATTCTTATATTATAATGTGGATTTTCAGGAAGAGGCCTTCCATTTTGAGGCATATTTTGGGTAACACTCGGAATAGTAATAAGTACAATAATTGTTGTACTCCATGCTGTAGCATTTATTTTGTTATACCTTTGAAAGAAAAATGAACAATAATTTGAAATAATTCAAGATTCAAACATCTAATATTCGATAACATTCGTTTAACATTCTTTAGTCAACTGGATCCCTGTAGAAAGAGCCGTTTCTCACCTTAATTTGATAAATACATTTTTTTTTATGAATTATCAATAATAAATCATAAGATGGAATCAATGATATAAAAAAAAACTTAGGTCCGAACTTTTGGTGTTTGAACAAATTTGCTCCCTAACATACTTTCTTCGAGGTTTGTGAAGCGTATCTCTTCTTTCATTTGAATGCGGGCCTTGAAACAAGTGGTAACATCGTTGCTTTGTGATCTTAAGTTCAACCTCTTACACAAAAGTATAGGATAAAGTTGCGTACCTCATATCGCAAAACGATTCTTTCTTTCTCATACCATGTGTAAACGCCTTTGCATCACATAGACTGATAGAGTAGACGTGACAGTTTGTATCATGATTCTTTTTGCCGCCTTAGATAAACATATTTTCCTCCAGTGTGCTAATTTGTTTCGTGCCTTATCAACAATAAATCTACATGTCCGTATGGTGGAAAACCTTACGGACAATAAATCTACAATAAATTTACATGTCCGAGTTTTCTGTCAATGGAAAACCCAATCTTCTTTCAATCTGCTTATCTCTTCTGGCTGGGACATTTTTAGAAAACATAATCCTTGATTTTGTCTCATTAAATCTTTGCCCTGCGGCATCACAAAATTATTCAATGATTTATGCCATCAATGTACTTTGTTCATCAGTTGCTTCTCCAAACGATCCAAGTCGTGTTGAACATTTTTAATTTTTTTTTAACTTTTTCGAATTCTAGTTGGAATACGATCTTTCGATGCTATTTGAAATCAAGTTCGAATTCGAACTGAACTCGAACAGTATTGAAATCTATTCGAACAAAAATAAATATAGTTTTCTATTTTAAAAATTACATGTATCAGATAGAAATATGTATTTTTAACAGATATTATTAAACCGTGACCATAACATAACCCTAATCCAACTTAACTCTAACCATAACCTAACCTAACCATAATTAACCCTTACATTGATCGTCTCTAACCAACCTAAACACAAACATTATATAAAATACATTGAAAACAAATTATCCACGAACAAACATTAGAGTTAGGGTTATAGTTAGACGAGTATGACATGGCATAGTAGGGCTCGCATGGCATGGTCAGGAAGGATGCACTTGGCAGTGCTATCCAGGTTTTGGACGTGTCTGCCAGTGCGATCCTGATCTTGGGTGGTTTTGCATCATCAAAACAGTCTTTTTGCATCCGAAAATCATCTAACCCGTACACGCAACCGGTTGAGATCAAGAGAGGCAGAAAGTGAGAAAAAATATGAGATCTCAAATCATGCGCGGCCACGTGTACAAAAAGGAAATAAGTTTAAAATTTTTTTGTTTTTAAAAAGAGTTGCTTGTACACGTGGCAGAGCGTGATTGAAGGCCTCATATTTTGCCTCAATTTATACCTCTTCTGATCTGAACCCAGACGCAACTGATAAACCGTATAAATACATGGGTCTTTATTTGATTCAGAAAATTTTATGATTAGTACCAGTTTTTCCTCCTTGTTTAACTACAGTAAAATTTGGAATTATCGCAAGGGACAATCAACATCTTTTATTTTGAATAAGAAAATATTCCCTCAGCCTTGTGGAAGCCTATCGACTCTTCTCTCCGATTAGGGTTTGATGAAATCACAATTCACGATCCAATCCCCAGTGGAAGAAGGCGCAACATCGACCCTTAATTCGTCGAAGCTTCAGTTTCACATATGTAGGTGATAAAATCACGTTTGATTTCATGCTACGCATGCTCACTTCTATGTCACTGTTTTTCTTTTAAATTTGTGTTCCATGGTTAGGAAGTTCTCCGCGTCGCATGGGAAATATGTTCTTGTTTTTGGTTATCTGTTTTCTTGATTTTTTTTTTGGCGGTTTTCTTGATGGTTCGGTTATCGGAGCAAATTAAATTTCGTGACGCTTTCCTTGACTAGTGATTTTCAGACTCCTTATTTTCCGTTTGGTTGATACATTCTAGATTCTTTTAGTCTTGCTGAAGTTTGCTGCCTTAATTGGGAGAGTTTCTTGTTTGATATTGAAACCTAATCATGGGCATCAGCAGGGGCAGACCTAAAATGTTATTCCACGGCACCTTAATTATGCGTATTTTCAATTTTCCCTACGATATTAAGGAATTTTCATAATCTCTTTGGATTTTTCTGTCAATGAACCACTTGATTTACATGCAATATGGTTGTCTAACTATTTTCCTTCACTAAAATCTGCACGCTCTCTATCTTATGTTAGGGTTGAACGCACCGATCTTCGGTTGGATTTTTCACCATCACTTATTGTAGTGGTCCTTAATTTTCGGAGTAATATGGTTTTCGCCGTCCCACTATGTTTCTTTATTGAATTGATACTCTTCTAGCACCAATATTTGTTTTTCCTTATATTCCTCTTTATTATACTCGCTCTGTCCGAAGGTCTTGTCAAAGTGTCAGATAGTTTAATACAGTTGTTCAAAAGCTTAACTTTTTTGCTTCTATTTGCAAATTTGTCCACTTGAAATTATTTGTTTGTTTAAAAGCTGAGCATTTAATAATGACAAATTATTAAAATCTCTCTCTCTCTCTCTCTCTCTCTCTCTCTCTCTCTCTCTCTCTCTCTCTCTCTCTCTCCATTTATAGCATGTGGACTTATCTTTTGAGGCATCCCGAAATTTCACCGCGGACTTGTAAAATAGGATGGAGGGAGAATCACTTTTGAACCCTTAATCCCTGGTCCTAACTCCATCCACGCGTGTCGGGTTATTCTTCTGTACGCAGAATCAGATGGAAGATGTTGTCCCGGACAAGGAACATTACTTCGTCTGGAAGGGAATGGAAATCAAGGAGAATAATTCTGTGCCAGATTAGGACTTTGTGCCTATCAAAGTAACTTATCTTATGCTTGCTGGTAGTTATGCTTGAGCATTACTTCTCATTATTATTCTGATGGGTGTTACCAAATTTGCTTGGGATAAAACGTATTTATGTAGTAACTTCCGGGTAATGTTGATAGGAGTAATATATTTTCTAATGAAGTTCTTTCCAAAGCTGTTGTATATATTTCCAAGAGCCAGCTGGAGCGTTATGTTCTTGATACTGCTGGTTGTTGAGATTCCTTGTGAGTCCACGCATATTATGATAAATTTGAAAGTTGACTAGCTGTAGAATTAGCCAAAGGCATGTGTACAAATTACTCTGATGAGTTCGGTGAGGGGATAGAGAGGCCTGACTATATGAGGCATGTGCCTTTGCAATTAGTTGCATTCATAAACCTGTTTTTGGGGGGGGGGGGGGGTAGTCGAAGATTAGAGAGTCAATAACTAGATGCTTGAAACTTTTGGGGGTTGAATACCAGAGAATCTATAATAAGGCATTATGGATGCGTGCTGACAATACCAATGTAATTAGAGAATGCATTATTGACTCTTACCTAATTGAAACTTGATTTCTAAAAAAACTAAGAAGCCGTGATCTTTCCCTAGAATAGGTGCCTGAATGTTTCTCTTAGAAACATTTTGTTACCTGTAATTTGACGACTATCTCTTTTACATTTTTGACCAAATTATATACATGTTAAAATTCCCTCGTCATTTCGAAACATTTACCTGTATCCAAAACTTTCACTAAATAAACAAAGAAAATCTTTCTTGCTTCTTGTCACTTATTCCTCAAGCTTGTGGTTTTGAATGATATTTAGTTGTAGGATTATTTTATTTTATTTTAAATTTCAAACAACTGTATCAAGCTGTTTTGTCATTGTGTCTGTGGTTCTTTATGATGTTACCTGTCTGTCTACCTGAAAAGTGGTGGGCTTCATTTAGCGAGTAAGACATGCATGCGGTTCCCCTTTATCCTCGGCAAAATTTATAGCCTTTCACAAGTATACTGGCGAGACATTTATTTGGAGATAAAAAGGTAGGTTATAATGTCCGGAAGGGGCTATAGGTATGTATTCTAATTTACCCAAAAAAAAAAGACAAAAAAGCCAAAGAGATATATGTATTACGAGTTGGGACATCTGGGCTAGGTGATGCCGCTTCCTTCTGTGCCTGCCTCTGCATTGTCTATAAATCAGAAGTAGATGTTAGTGCTTGATACCTCTGAGAGCCTTCTCTTTCCAACTTTTTTTTTTTTGAACAACATCTTACTTGCTATTAAGGTTTTGAAGAGCCGATGATTTTAGTACTTTGTGCTTGTATGAGTCTTGTCTTTTCACTGATTTCTGTAATGGTTGAGAACTGATACGCGTTGAATGAGGCAACAATCACCCCCCAAGGTTATAACCTTTGAAAATTTTTCTCTAACTCATCGGAGCTTTGCATTCTTGGCTGTTTGCTTTGGAACATCTTTTTTCAAAGTTATTGATCCATTTTGCCGAATCCCCTTGCTTATATTTGTTCTATCAATAAGAGGCTGATCACCTTGGAGGCCTGATGCAGTTATAGGTTCTATTTTAAGTGTTAATTGATTTCACTCTTTTGCTGTCTCTGTGCGGAAGTGGCACCTGATAGTTTTAACAGTCTGATGGTTAGCTGGTTAAAGGCTCGAGGAACCTCTACACAGTATGTGGTGCAGCGGGTTTTGGAGTCATGTTTTGGCTGAGCGAGAGGCTATTGTGCTATGTACATGCATAGACACACACGTAAACCTATTATATGTATACATGACGTACATATAACCTTTATTGGGCGTCTGAGCAATTGAACATGGCACAGTATAAGTCTGCTGTTTCGTCGTATTTCTTTGGTGAAGTTAAGTCCCTATTACGTAATATGCTGAATTGAACATTTTCGTCAGTAAAGATTTGAAGCATGACAGTTCACATCATAACTTTTTATTAGCATGCGTTTTCTTTTGTTTGTTAGAAGCACTGATTTATTGCATCTCTTGTGATTCATGTTACTGAAGTTTGTATTATATGAAGAAGTTGATGTGTGATAGGTTTCTGTTTTAATATTCTCTTTGAACTTTGGCTTCTGAATTCTCATTCAGGGGTTTCCTAGTGTTGAATTTGGCATGCTTTGTTTAAGGCAACGAGTACCAAGTTGCAGATAATAATCTTTCTTGAACTTTTGGATTTGTTGATTGATCTTGTGTGTATAAATGGAAACAAAATTCGGAAAGGTATTGGGTAATCATGGCCATATTGTTATGGATTTAAAAAGGAAGAGGGCTAAAGGTGGTACAAATGTCTTGGATGCTTCTGGCGTAGCGTCACCATTAAAATCAACTCTATTCCACAACCTTGGCAAACGGAGAAAAGTGGATAGTGGTTGCAATTTTCTGCTCTCAAGGTCACTAGACAATTATTATTCAAATTTTATGAAATGTGGAATTCCTATGCGATTGATGTGCTATCAGCATGGTGACTGGGTTGATTTCCCTGATGATACTCTTGGATTAGTCAAGGAAAATTTCCAAGCAAAAAAAGGAACAGTAGAGGTGAAGCTAAATAATGAATGGTTTGCTTTAGACTTCCTGCATATGATAAGGCTTGACTTAAAGACAGGCTTTCAGCAGCCCATTGCATGGATTGATGAAGCTGGTCGCTGCTATTTTCCAGAAACATTTTGCGACTGTGCTGAGTTTCATAGCTGCAATTATGATGAAGATTGTCATGATCAACTCTCAGAAAATCAGGGTTCTTGTGATATCATGTTGCAGCTTCACATCGAGATAAATGGGTCAAATATCTCTAAGCTAGTGGAGTGCAGCGGGGAGTTTAATCCTCTTGCTGAACGCATTCAAACTGCAGGGCGAAAATGCGATGGGAAAAATGATGATGGTTGTTTCAAAGCAGCAGGTGTGGGATTGTATGAAGATCGTGTGGAAACTGAATCTACTTTTGAATCTGGAACAGGACATCTGAATGCTGATACTGTTCGGGAGATCTTTTTCCAGGGCATACATTTGTGCGACGGTGCGAATATCATTGCCGTTTCTCGAGGCCTGAGCTCTTCAATGGAGGCTCGATGTGAGCTTTTTCTGAAACAGGTTGAGATTATCCAAAGATATCGTGGAAATGCAAATGTCCAATATGCTTGGCTTCCATCTTCAAAAGAATCGAGTTCTAGTATCATGAAGCATGGTCTTGGCTTTTCTTTACAGTCAAATATTCAGCCTGATTATGGCTATGGTGTTTATTTGATCCCTGCGAAGTGCACTGAGATCAGGTCAGTATTTTGGTTCCTGTCATGGTTGACTTTTAATCGAGACTTTAGCTTTAGGGCACGTTCTTATGCAGGTCATCTTTAGGCTTCTCGATTTTTAAAATTTTTCGCTAGTTGAATCTATCTATCTACGTTTTTGTTCTGACCCATCATGGTACTTACCGATAGACGAAGTTTGGTTATTGCTACACAGAGCATGTTCATGGTCAGTGGGTCAAATCCCTCAATATTATGGATATTACCTCAATTTTTTTGGGTACTAACGTGGTACTGTTTTTCCACAATTGTGTGACTGATTCGTTGTTGATTTTTAGAGAAGAGTTTAAAGTGGTTGAACTTCCTTTCTTAGTGTTTTCTTGTGATTTTTGTTTTCTTTGATAGATGGAATAGAGGTGTGGTATGTGTATGCTTTGTATGTTTTTGTTATTTATAAATGTAACTATTGGATGCTGGAGCAAGTTTTGGGTGTCTCTGTATGCCGTTTTTCTTTCCTCTCTGTGCATTTTCTATTTTCAAGCACAAAAGCTGGCAAGTATTCTTTGCGTTTGGCTTTTCTGCTTTATGCTTATCTTTGCGTATAGTAGCTGAAAAGGGGGGGGGGGGGGGGGGGGGGAGAAATTTTCAAAGTCGCGTTGCCTTATGTTAGTTACATTGCTTATATTAGTCAAATTTCTCTTAGTAAGTCTTTAGTTTTGGTTCTTACAGTGCGAAACATTGTGATGTTGACGAAAATGGTGTACAGCATATGATACTATGTCGTGTAATAATGGGGAACACGGAGCTGGTTTGTCCTGGATCGAAACAGTTCCATCCCAGTAGCGAGGAGTTCGATAGTGGAATTGATGATCTTCAAAATCCAAAGCACTACATAATATGGAATATGCATGCAAATACTCATATTTACCCAGAATATGTTGTTAGTTTCAAGATATCTTCTGATGCAAAAGGTGATAGTTTGTCTTTGTTGTATGTTTTCTATTTCACTGTCAGGGCATTCTTATACATGCTTATTTCATTTTATTTTCAATTGACGATCTTTGTTCGTTGCTATTTTGGAAACGAAACACCATTACTTCCCTGGATAACTGTTAGCTTATCAAGTATAAGGTGTTTTCTCTCCAGCATCTTTAAACGTCTCTGATATTTGTGGTGACATGCGGTTAGGTATTCTTGCTACCTATTGGCTTTTGCCATCTAGTGGCTTTTTTAGTTTGTAGCTGTTGAAAAGAATCTGGACCTTTATCATGTAATGCCATATGGATGGCTTTGCTGAAAACTGAACTTTTCCTGTATCATTATTAGCACTTGTGGCCTAAAAGGTTTGCTTGCTTGTCCCAAAGTTACATAGTTTGCGGGTAAATCCAGTTTGTTGAGTGAAGTACTGGAAATCGAAGTTTTTGTAATCTGTGAGGCGGGGGTATACTTTGTCAGATGTGTGGATCAAACAGCGTTCTATAACCTGGACGGCAAAATATTTATTAGGATGGTGATCCGCCCATTGTTAGTTACACTTCCTAAGTCACATTTTATTGTCTGTTATCACCAAGGGCAGGACTAAAAAACTTTTACCCCTTAATTTGCATGCCCGAACAGTATTGGTATGTGTGTTGTAAGATTAATCTTAAGATTTTCAAATAAATCGTCTCGCGTTATCAGTTTGTTTCCTTTTGAAACAACTTATTGCAGCAAACCCCTGTTTCTTGTTTCATTCCGTCCGAAGGTTTGGTTGTGCTTGTCATTTTTGGCGAATCCATCACTGTCGCAAATCCTGGTTTTCTTTTTCTCTTCTGACGTTCTTTTCCTCTATCTAGCGGTTGGCGCTCTCCCCATTTTTTCGTATTACCTCTTTCATTAACATGTCCAGGGAGATAATAAAAGAACATATGTTCCTCTCTATAACGTTACAAGACAGATTTTGCTTCTTGAGTTGATGCTGAATGGGAAAGCAAGAACAACCATTGGAAGCGGCTGAGTAGCTTTTGGTGTAGGACAAAGGACCCATATATTGCTGTTATCTATGTTTGCTGCATGTGAGGAGAGGAGTCGTGACCATTGGAAAAGGATATTCTTGTGTGGTCACAATTTGTCCTCTGACATTCTGTCCTTTATACTTGTGGGACAAAAGAGTTACTAATTTGAAACAACTGTTTCCCAGTTTGGTTCAATTGAACTGGTACAATAAATTAATTATTGTAGTAACACTAGTATGTCTGCCCTACAGGTCTTCCAGTGGAGGATGAGAATTTTAATTTGCATGTCTCTAGCGTTTGCCACAAACTTCCTGAGGTCCAGGTACAGTTTGAGTCGCCTGCGTCTGACTTGGTAAGTACTATATCAAATGTATTTTCTTTTTGTACTGTGTGATTTTGTGGTTTTGACATTTTCTTTCTTGTGTTTGGTGTGCTTTGTTTCTTTTTTGAGGATGAAATTCTGTGTGGAAAGCATCTCTTGAAAAGTCATATCTAGTGTGTGCCATATGCAGGAGTTTGTGCCATATGCAGGAGTTTGTGCCATCTTTATGCCCACTGCTTCTCCATGTTTATCTGTCTCGTTGGAAAATAAAAGTCAACCTTTTTTGGTCCCTTTCTGGTGAAGTTATCTCTCAATGGAAATCAAGGGGTTCTAGAGTATGCCATTTGTTTCACATGGTGAAGTATCACAGGATTGGCACTTGAGCACATTGACCTGAAGTATGGGCAAGAAATGTTTGATTGTTTTGCTGGGTCAGGACTTCTTCCAGTTTTGTTCGACTTTGGAAAGAGGACGATAATGGTGATTTTCTTTTGTGATTGAAAATGACCTCTTGCCTCGGTGCCTTCACACTTGATGTTAGTTCCATTTTATTGTGGAGTTTGGCTTTTTCTGTTTAGGGAGCCAATTTTGTGGCAGATGGCAAAACCTCATGATTTCCGTTGTCTGTTATTTTTTTATTAGTAGTACCTAAGTCTTCTATATACAGAAAGCTGATGATCTGAGGGCAGACGAATTTAGAAGTTTGGGTCCAAGTTTCATGGGCTTGCCAGAAGTGTTTGAACCTTCGGCCAGTGCTTCGATTTGTTAGGTTACTTTCTTATCTGTCCGATATACTCTGGGATGTGCGTCTATGCTGGTTAATTTTTCTATTCATGTCGGGAAGTATTATGAATGGTTCACATGAAATGATTGCAGTGTATGTTTTCCAATGCTTAGTAGACTCTGCAGTTTGACCTGGCTAAAAGGTGTGCCATATTTGGAGTTTCTGTGGCTGGACTTTAAAGTTTGGTGTGGATTGTGATTCACCAGTGGGAGGTGATGGTTGTGAGTAACTTGCTTTGACTTTCTGGAGCTTGCTTTTCCTTTGGTTATCTGAAAAGGACTTGAAGTGGTTCTACTGGTTGGTGTTTTTTTGATGCGCTAGTGTGACTACCTGGAGTTTAGATTTCAGCTGGTTCCAAGGTTTTGCTGCTGTGGTAGAGTCAAGGATGGGAAGGTCTTGGGGTGATAATTTGGTTGGTTGATCCCTTTTTGGTTCAATCAATTAATATGTTTATGCATCAGGCTTGTCCTTGTTTTGCATGCTGATGCTGGGTTAAATTGTGAAAATCATGTGAATCATCAATAGTTTGATCGTTTTTTCTTTCATTTAATTTCTTTTTGCGGTTGAATATTGTGTGGTTTGTTCTTTTGATGATGTACAGCCGTAGTAACTAGTGGTAACTGAACTCTGCCGGAAAATTCTTTAGTTCTCTTAACATAGTGTCTTTTACCCTTATGTTGGTAATTGGGATAGAGGTATTGTGAAACACAATGTGTGCCACTGTGAGTGGCCTTCTTCCTTCTCTTTTGGCTATGAAAATTTTATTTACAAAAAAAAAGGATAGAGGTATTGTCTGCCTACCACTTACCCTCCCCAGACCCTAACGATAGCTTTTGCTGTCGTTGGGATATAATGGGTACGGATAATGATGATAATTGGTAATTGGTACTATCACTCTTTGATTTGCTTATATGTGCTGAAGGTCTGCGTTTGTTGGCTCTACACATTGTAGCGTGAAGGACGTCTTACTTTTATCTAATGGGAATAAATTTGGCCCCTTTTGTCTCTTCATCGTTTCTTCTGTGTCTTATTGTCTCTGGGAAAGTAGTTGTTTATAATTTTGAAAATGATCCTTCAGTGTTTTAGTTGTGTTGCTACCTCGTATCCGATAACCATCTGACTAATAGCAGCTCTGAAAACTACTTACTGTTAGTTATATATAGATTGTATAATGAAATGACTGGTTTTATTTATATGCTTATCGTTGTACGTCTTGATCAAACTCCATTGTCGAAAATATGGGGACCAAGTTTCTTTACATGCTTTAGTGACAATTGAAGCAGGCCAAGGCTGATAGACAAGTAGTACATATCAAATAGAGGTCTAGAGGTAAAAGGAACAATCAAAATTAGAGATGCAAAACGCGTTTGGTAAAAGGAATTTAAATTCAACATGATTCTGTTCAAATACAGCTATCAGGCATCTTTTCACTTGGTTCAATTTGCATTTACATGGGTGTGTTTTTTCAGATTGGCGATAGATATGGTTCTTACCTATCAGGCCTTTCTAAATTGTAGAGTGTAGTTACCAGTGTTGTCAAACTCCTTCTAATAGTTTCAAGCAAGTTCGCCACTTGTCAATGTTGATTTGCTTTTGGATCTGTTGAGTGTTGAAATTTCAGTTGTTGTTCTGCCCCTACACAACATTTTTATGAGGAAGGTTTCCTCTGTACTGTAAAAGATCTAGTTCCTGAAGCTCACTGATACCCTGATTATGTTTCAGAGAGTTTATTTCCACCATAAATAAGCTTATTCAAGCTTTTCACACTTAAGTTATTCGATTAGGTAAGCATATCTACAGATATATGGGTGCATGTGGATGTACACACTTTTTTTAGAATGATTGTGTTTCTCATCAAGATATGAAAAATACATCCAAAGAATTTCCCAATCAAGATCCCCGCTAATTAAGCTCCCCTGTTTTATCTATTTTCTTTTTGTCCCTCTTTCCCCCTCTCGCTCCCCCTCCCCCCTGTTTATTTGTGTGTCTTGGTGTGTGCACTTGTGCTTCCGTGTCTTTGTCTCTCTCCCCAGCTTATCTGCTTTGGGGGAAGAGCATTAGCAATAGGCGCATTTACGATCTTTTGGTGTCATACTGTCATACCATCACCTTTAAGTTTTGGTTTTAGATACATATGGAGAAAGCGGTGGCTGTCACTGTGTAATCTTCTCTCTTTAGCTACATATAACTTAATTGCTTTTTTCGCTTGTTATGTGCGATTGTTTCTTCTAGACAAGTGAGTATCATCAGGCTTCAGCAGAAAGGCGTCAAGAGAAAGTTGCTAATGTGAATTCTAGCTCTGTGAGGGCCCCCAAGTCTCCATGGGTTCCTTTCCCTATGTTGCTTGCTGCCATATCGAATAAAGTCCCAGAAAAAGACATGGATGCTGTTAATAGAAAATACAAGTTGTACAAGGTGTGCATGCAAACAGTGTATCTGTCTTGTTTTAACTTTTGGTTTCTATTTATTAATTTTTGTCTATGCTCTTTATCCTCCAAATTCATTTTTAGGGTGAGAAGATGAACCGTGATGATTTTGTCAGAAACTTGAGGATAATAGTAGGCGATGCTTTGCTAAGGGAAACGGTTGCAAGTTTTCGGCGAAAGGTATTGCATTCCTATATTGAAAGTCTTTCTTTCTTCCGTTCATTCCTGTGCCAATGAACAAACATCATGCCAAAATAAGCACAAGGTTTGGCTCATTATATCTTGTTTGTTTAAATTGCTTTCATTTATCTGAACCTGTGTTTAGATGCAAGTTTGCCTTACATTATTTGTAATCATTATAAATAATAATACTAGAGACACTGTAGATAAAAGGCCAGGTATATCCCTAATCCGACCTCCTGGTGGTAAGGCTTGGATATATTTGCCATGAAATTTGGGTGTCTTGTTGCTGTAGTAGAACTCTGAAATTATGAAACAGAATGTGTACTGGAAATTGTTTTACGCTTTGCAAATTTATTCTAGAAGATAATGAACTTATCACCGTTGAAGAGAGGTGTTACATGAGAAACATTAGAGAAGAGTTTCCAGAACTTTGTACCTGGGAATGTCCTTGGGATATCTGTTGGCTAAGTTTTTTCATTGTTGGTCATTTATTGTGAAATGTTAGGTAGGTAAAGCTTGATAATGGAGAATTGAACGTCACCAAGAAGGTGACACTTTCCAAATGTTCTCATTGGTTGCTCAATTGCTTGGTCTACTTGGATTCTTATTATTTTTTTAGAATTTTGTTTTCTTGGTAGTTGCTTCAGTATCTTGATGTATACTTGCAGTGTGTAGGGGGAATCTTCCCCGTAGTAATTTTAGGAACCTAAGCCAAATCAAACTACTTTGTTTGTTGACGGGTGCAGTGGATGTAATCTTTTGTCCTTGCAGGTTCCATCAAAAGCAGAGATGGAAGAGCTTGTACAGAATTGTGAAGGCTTGAAGCGTCACTAAAAGGCGTGGTGGCGGGTTTTCTTAGGTTTTTGATCAAACGGTTCCTTGTTCCATTTGTGGTCTATAATCTAAGTATTATGTGCTTTGAGTTGTGAGTATGAGATTTGCATGTTACCTTAGGTTCTTATGTTCTGGGCTTTAACGATGTGAATAGTTGGATTCGTGTCTTTGACTTGGTGTAATCGTTGAAACTCCCTTGTGTTGTTGTCTTCATGGTTTACTGTCCTTGTAAAAGACATGGAATGGTTGCGAGATCAGTAGTAGCCTTACTTGTTTGGTCAAAGCGTTTGCTTATGTTTAAAGAATCTCTAGAGTGTAAAAATGGACGGCAGACTATGATATCATTAATTTGAAGGAGTTGTCAATGCCGCGAGGGTACATCTGCTGGGAGTTTCTAAGCCATATTTCATACCAAGACAGTACTTGAGAAGCTGTATATCGTCCTGGTGAAAGTCGCGGTTGCTAATCGAAAATACAGATTACAGAGGGTAGCCGCTGGAGTCCAGCTTTTGGCCATTATGCACCCTAGGCAATGCTCTGGTTCTTCATCCACCAAACAGTGGAAATGGTGCCCATCATTTTGAGTCAACGCATGGAGTGCATTTTGAGTCTAACGCATGGCGGGTACGGCATAACCGTCATGCGTTGGCTCATGAATATTCAAAGCATGACTCATGAATACTAAATTGGATTATGATCGTCATGTGTTTACTCGTAAGTACTGAATTAGATGATCATGTATACTAAATCGGATTATGATCGTATGTGTTTACTCGTAAGTACTGAATTAGATGAATCTGATTTGGCACTTGTAAGTCGAACACAGGACGGCCGTGTATGACGGTCATGTATGATTGCCATGTGCATTTTCCTCTCTCCTTGTCCTATTCTATTTGAACATAAAAACGGAGAACATATATAAGGCAAGAGCTAGGGAAGAAGAATAAGATTGCTTTTGATCGACTCTCGGTGTTAAATGGGATACATCTCGCTTGTTCTGGGAAAAAATTTTAATTAGATTGGTAGGTGCTGCTTCCCCCCCCCCCCCCCCCCTTCTCAATAGTCTTGGAAGTTAATAGACACTCAGCTCTGGCGCACTTTTCTTCTTTCTTTCTTTTTTGTTTAGAAATCTTGGGGTTTTGTCTTTTATCGTACTTATTTGTTTTAACATGCCTTTACTTGACCCAACTGCTTTAAATAAAAATGTAGTATATTACCTACTATCATGATAATTAATATAGTCGTTTAAATATTTTAAATCTTTTGGCACTTTTGCTTTCTTGTCTGTTTAGTTCTACTTTTTTTAATTTACCATTATTGTGGTGCAGAAATTTAAGTTAACTTAATTGAGTCGAAACAAGACGAACAACAATAAAACGTATACAATAAAGTGAGTTGGTTTTGTTAGGATAATTGTTTTTTAAATTATAAAACAAATTCCCACGTTGACCTGAACATGATTCATGACTGGTCATTTATTTATAGATTCAACCAAACTCAAATTAGAGAAAAACGAGTGCGTTATGTTGTGTTGACATGATGTGGTAGAACTGATTGCCCTAGCTTTCTTCTCATGCGTAATTACCACAGATGCCAGGAGATTTTATTTTATTTTATTTCTTTTGATGTAAGAAGTGACACGAACCCCAAATATTAGAGGTACAAAAATGATGCACAATACCTTTTTTTGTGAAATAAACAATGAACTCCGTCTGAGTCTCGACTTACTGGTTCCAGACACGGATAAAAGAGGAGGGCTGAGTTAAGTTGACAACTAATGTAAAACTTTGTCACTAAACATGATTATAGATCAAACAAGAAATTACATAGGATGTTCCCGTAAGGAACACACTGGTCCAATTGCAGTGTCTTGGCAAGGACCGCTGCATCTGGAAGGTTTGAATATAGTGTCAAATAAGCAAGGGCCTTTGCTGCATGTTCTGAATGCGGCGGTAATTAAGCTAAGGCCGATGCATCTCCTAGAAAACTAGGATGGAGTGAAAATAAGTAAGAGTTGTAGGCCCTAAGTTAGATACTAAGAGAAGAAATACTAGGTTAGGTAGGAATATGAGGCTATGAACATGAATCATTGAAACTTTAACGGGAAAGACAATAAAGATAATGAACAAGATGATAAGGAGAAAAGTAAATTTTTATGTTTGCCAGGGACTAAGTGAATACATGAGAAATCTAGGGTAATGGACAAGTCAGGATTTAAATTCTGTTACACATGAAATAATAATACAAGAAATGGAGTTGGGGTTGTTATAGATGTCTCATTTAGAGAAAAAGTAGTGATTGTTATTAAGATAGGAGATAGAATTGTAGTTCTTAAGTTGATATTTGGGAAATAAACACTCAATATTATTAGCATATATGCTCCTTAAGTAGTATTAAAGTAGGATATAAAAGTTTAATTTTGAGAAGATTTAAAAGATGTAGTGCGTGAACTTTCAATAGGATATAAGATCTTTATAGGAGGAGATTCAAATAAACATAAAGATAAAGAGAACACGAATAACAATGAGGTACATGATGGATTTTGTTTTGGAACTGGAACAATGAAGGAAGATCAATTTTGGATTTCACAATAGTATATGACCCTATAGTGACTAACATATTTTTTTACAAAAAGAGATGAACACTTGATTACATTCAATAATAGACCAAATAAGTTACAGAATCATAAGGAGATCTGAGAAGAATATATGATAGTGCAACACCGTCTTGTAGTGTTGGATATCCATATACATCACAGAAGATTGAGAAGGCAACGACTCATAGAACTCAAAGATGCAATGGTGAAACTAGAAAGAAGTAGCAAGATTATTAAACAGTAGTTTTAAAATAGCAAGAAATTTGCTTGGCGGAGTCAATAGGCTGAGCACTTGCAAATAGAGAATCTTGGTGGTGGGAAGGAGTAGTATAAGACAGAATAAAAGCCAAGAGACCTAGTTATAAGACACTTCAACGTTGCAGGAGTAAAGAGAATTGAGAAAATATAGAATGACTAAGAATGAAGCTAAATAAACTATAAGTGAAGCAAAATCAAATGCGTTTGAAGATTTTTATAAATAGTTGGACACGAAAGAATGTGAAAAAGATGTGTATAAATTGCTATACCGAGAGAAAGGAAGACAAAATATTTGACTCCAATTAAATGAGACGAATATAGCACGATCATAGTAGAAGAAAAGCCCATATAAGGTAGATAGAGAAGATAGTTTGAGAAACTTCTTAAAGAATCATGAACTCTCTTAGACGAGTTACGTAGCTTCGAAGATGATAGAAACTTAACATATAGTAGAAGAATGTGATTGTCATAGGTAGAAGATGTTTTGAAAATGATGAAAAGGGTAAGACGACTGTACTAGACGATATTCCAATTGAGTCTTGAAAATACCTAATGAAAAAAGTATTATGTGACTGACAGATCTTTTTAACAAGACTGAAAGACTGGCAAGATGCCTGAGCAAAGGAGAAAAACACTTTAGTACCTTTCTATAAAATAAAAGAGATATATAAGATTGTGCAAATTATAGAAAAATTAAGTTAATGAGCCATGCAATGAAGCTTAGAAAGTGAGTAATTAAAAAAAGACTTCACAAAGGCACTAGCGTATATATAAATCAATTTGGATTTATTGTGGAATGGTCAATCATATAGGCTATTCATCTTTTGAGAAGATTAACAGAGAAAAATCGAGAGAAGAAGCAAAATTTATATGTAGTTTTCATTGACTTGGAAAAGACATATGGTAAAGTCTCACGAGAGATCTTTTGGAGAGTGATGTAAAAGAAACACGTTAGAATAACTCAGAATAACATATATAAAAACTATTAAGGACATGTATGAGAACATAATGACAAGTATAAAGACTCTAGAAGAACTAAACTCAGAGTTTCCAGCAACAATAGGTGTACATTAAAGATTGATATTAAGTCTATACTTATTTGCATTAGTTATAAATGAGATCACTTGACACATTCAAGACATAGTTCCGTGGAACATGTATTTGCACATGACATTACGGTGGTGGATGAAAATAGTGAATGAGTCAATTTTAAGCTAGAATATTTGCGGGATACACTAGAGAAAAAGTTCTTCAAGTTGAGTCAAAAGAAGAGTATATGAAATTTAAATTTAGCAACAAAAGAATGACCTTGAAACTGTATGTGAAACTGGAAGATAAAAGAGATTCACCCGAGTGTTATACATTTAGAATCTACACTACAGAAAGATAAAACAAAGCAAAATGACTAACTAAAGCACAATGACTCACTAAATTGGTTGTGCTTCTTATATTGTGAAGTAACAGTTGATCGACACAGCTTGACGCAATTTTCATTATGGGTCTCGGAAAACAAACTCTATGTGTTTCTAACACATAAGTATGGTTGCATACATCCGACCTCCCATATCTCGCCATAAGCGGGAACCTCTAAGACAATGAGTAATGTTGTTGTATTACATAAAAATAGAGAAATTGACAAAAATATGAATCAGAGAATATAGACATGATAGTTAAAGTAGAGATTTTAGAATATGACTAAAAACAAAAAAGAAAACAATAAGTAAAAAGAATAAATAAAGTAAAACAGAAATTATTGATCGATCTTGTATATTGAGAAAAACGGGGGAGTGTTGTTTTGAAAGCAACAAAAAAATTTATTTAAAACCCTAACACCACGAGGGGCTTTTTAGGAGGGGGTGTTTGAATTTCAAAATATATTCCCGTTGCACACCACGGGCCCCACAAGTAAGCGCTCACTCTTCTTTTTAGATCTTCACCGTGGACCCATTTTCACAAACACTACAGAGGCATCAAATCAAATTATCAAAAATCAAGAGGAATGGAAGCGTTTGATAAACTAGAGAAGGTAGGAGAGGGCACATATGGGAAGGTATACAGAGCAAGAGAGAAGGCTACTGGCAAAATTGTTGCTCTCAAGAAGACTCGTCTCCATGAGGACCAAGAAGGGGTCCCACCCACCACTCTCCGTGAAGTCTCTTTGCTTCGCATGCTCTCCAGAGACCCCCATGTTGTCAGGTTTCGATTTTCTTGAATTCAAACATTAATACACTCCGGGTGGTTGATTTTGATTTTGATTTTGATTTTATATTGTTTTTAATTTTATTTCTGTCCTCAACCAAGAAAAAGTCGTCTGAAACCCTTGCGACTCTGATTTTCTTTCTTTTTTTAACTGAATGTCTAGAGGTTTTCGGTTGACTAGAAGTGAAATTGATCGATGATCGACTCTGTTTTTCTTTTGCTTTAACTAAATCCTGCCTTGATGATTTTGGATTTATTTTTCTCTAAAGACTGTTTATTCGCGGAAATAACATGAAACTGTTATCATTCAAGTTCTTTCTTTAATTTTTAATTTGATTTGATTTTGTTTATTTTTACAACGGATCAATGTGATTTTGAAATCTCTCTTTGAATTACTTGGAATTATTTTTAATGTACAATGCTATTAGGTTGTTGGATGTGAAACAAGCACAGAACAAAGAAGGAAATACCGTTCTCTACCTGGTCTTTGAGTATATGGACACAGATCTGAAAAAGTACATTCGCAGTTTTCGTAGTAATAATGAAAACATTCCCTCCAAAAATGTCAAGGTATTGATTCATGCACACTGTCTCTTGCACATTATCTTCAGTGCATTGCGAGGCTTTCGGTTAAATGATCCCTATTTGATTTTGTATACAGAGCTTGATGTATCAGCTTTGCAAGGGTGTGGCCTTCTGTCACAGCCATGGTGTTCTGCACAGGTTTTCCAGGCTTTCTAGGCTTCTTTTTCTTATTCAATTAGTTTTGTAGCACAGTTTAATAATTTTGATGCACGTGGAATGCCCAGGGATCTGAAGCCTCATAACCTTCTGATGGATCGAAAAACAATGATGCTCAAAATAGCTGATCTTGGATTGGCTAGAGCTTTTACTCTGCCTATCAAGAAGTACACTCATGAGGTATTGTTTCATGCTTCTTGTTGGTTTTATTAAATCATGGCTTGATTCACATCTATTCTATCTTTTTCAGATACTGACTCTCTGGTATAGAGCTCCGGAGGTCCTTTTGGGTGCCAAACACTATTCTACTGCTGTGGATATGTGGTCTGTGGGATGCATTTTTGGTACATCTCTACCTGTTCACACATTTCCTTTCGAAATTATTCAGAATTCTGATGGGAAGTTTTGACTAGTTGGTGTTTGTAATTGTTCAAAATAAAGCTGAACTTGTAACTAAGACAGCCCTTTTCCCTGGAGACTCTGAGCTCCAACAGCTGCTGCACATTTTCAGGTCTGTTATGATATTATTTAATCATAATCCATTCCTTAGCTTATTCTTATTTTATTCTCAAAAGGGTCGTTTCATTTGCCTACTCTTTTATGCAGATTGCTAGGCACACCAAATGAAGAAGTGTGGCCTGGAGTCAGCAAGTTGCTGAACTGGCATGAGTATCCCCAATGGAGTCCTCAGCCCTTGTCCTCGTCTGTCCCCAATCTGGATGAGAATGGTCTCAACCTTCTTGCTGTAAGTATTGAGGCTACTCATTTTAGTTATGTGCAATGGTAATTAGAAGACTTTTCTGATCTACAGTCTGAGACGTTAATTCTTGCAGGAAATGTTGAGGTATGAGCCATCGAGACGAATTTCAGCTAAGCTAGCGATGGAGCATGCTTACTTTGATGATCTTGACAAGGCTGGCCTTTGAAATTTACTAACTGACAAATTGCACACAACAGGTGTGTTAGACTGTAGAGTATGGAGAAATTGTGTATATTTCTTCACTTTCAATCGTACAACCATTGCCTATCTTTATACTACTGTCAGCCTACGTATACATGGTAGTTTCCTAATTACCAAATATTCTAACTCCTAATTATCAGCTCTATAATTATGATACAATCACAGCATTTACAACAGAATAAGACTAATTATGGTAGGAGTATATTCTTTCAGTCTATTCTATATTCTAACACTCCCCCTCAAGTTGAATAGTGGGATCTCCAATATTCAACTTGCAAAGTACTGAGTCAAAGATTCGTCCATTAACAGCCTTCGTCAGGATGTCAGCAAGTTGGTCTTCAGATCGGACATGTGGAAGCGTAATAATTCCGCTGTCAAGCTTCTCCTTAATAAAGTGTCGATCGATCTCCACATGTTTAGTTCGGTCGTATTGAACAGGATTCTCAGAAATGCTTATTGACGCTTTGTTATCACACATAAGACGAGTTGGGCCAGTTGCTGTGAAACCAAGCTCTTGTAACAATTTTCGGACCCATAAGACCTCAGTGATTCCTTTCACAATACCCCGAAACTCTGCTTCTGCACTTGATAAGGCGACTACCTTCTGTTTCTTGCTCCTCCAAGTGACTAAGTTGCCCCCAACCAACGTTAAATAACCAGAAGTAGAGCGTCGGTCGATTTGATTACCTGCCCAATCCGCATCTGTGTAGGCTTCAATCTCCAAATGTCCATTATTCTTGAATAGCAAACCACGTCTAGGGGTCCCTTTGAGGTATCTTAGGATCCTTAGTACTGCATCCAAGTGACATCTTTGTGGGTTATGCATGAACTGACTTACCACCCCAACAGCATATGCAATGTCTGGTCGGGTGTGAGACAGGTAGATAAGTTTGCCCACCAAGCGTTGATATTGTTCTCGATCAGTAGAAGGAGCCCCTTCCATAATATTTAGCCTGTGATTTGGGACCATTGGTGTGTCGGCTGGCTTTGCATCCAACATGCCAACCTCTGCTAACAGATCAAGTATGTATTTTCGTTGAGAAATATATATCCCAGAAGAAGATCGTAAGACTTCAATTCCCAAGAAGTATTTTAGTCCTCCAAGATCCTTCATCTCGAACTGTGTGAACAAGTATTTCCTGAGACGAGACATTTCATCAGTATCATTACCAGTAATAATCATATCATCAACATAATTAATAAGACAAGTAATGAGACTCCCCTGTCTTTTTATGAATAGAGTATGATCCACATTGCTTTGTCTGTACCTGTCTTGTTTCATGGCAGATGTGAATCTTCCAAACTAGGCTCTGGGTGACTGTTTGAGCCCATACAGGGCTCGAGAGAGCTTACAAACCTGTCCAGGTAAAAATTCTTTTGAGAAGCCCGGTGGTGGATCCATGTATACTTCTTCTGTTAGTGTACCATGTAGGAAAGCGTTCTTCACATCAAACTGCTGCAGGGGCCAGTTCTCTGTAGCCGCAATGGAGAAAAGTATTCAGATAGTGTCTAGTCGGGCAACCGGCGAAAAAGTCTCAGAGTAATCTACTCCATATGTTTGTGTATAGCCTTTTGCAACCAACCTTGCCTTGTGTCGTTCTATGCTCCCATCCGCTTTATATTTGATTGTGAACACCTACCTACATCCAACAGACCTTTTTCCTGGAGGTAACTGACAGCGCTCCCACGTCTTATTTTTCCTGAGTGCATCCATTTCTGCGGTCATGGCTTCCATCCATTCTGGCGATCTGCAAGCTTCCTCAATATTTCTAGGAATTTTCTCTGAGCAGATCGCAGTAAAGAATCCTTTTGCTGTATTGCTGACGTTCGTCATTAGCAGCGAAATGGGATACTTTGAACTTTTCGCAACCTTAGTGGGTGAATACCTGTCTGGTGGGACTCCCCTGTTCTTTCTGGGTGGAAGCATTCGCCCCTGTTCTTCTATAGGCAAGTTAGTATGGTCCGGTCCAAAGCAGTTATAATCGGGGATATCCTGAGAGGTGGACGCTTCAGCAGGCAAAACATTAGTCGAATGGATATGAGGGGAAGGGAAAATGGTTTCATGACTATCATTGCTTTCATGTAAAATATCAGTTACCTGTTGTGGTGCATTCACCTGAGGAGTATCATCAGCAGGTCCTGGAGTGGGGAGGGTCGTATTATCGTAAGACACATTTGTACCATCGGGGTCCACCATTTGCCATGTTGAATCAGTTGCAGACAAAGATGGTTTAGGCAACCAATCGAGGGATCCATCTTTAGCTATCTCCCCCTGAGACCGAGGTTGGGTAGCAAAGAAAAACTCGGTTTCAAGGAAGACGCAGTTCATGGTCACATGGATCCGCCGAGTGCGGGGGTTATAGCATCGGTAGCCCTTTTGGGTAGTGGCATAGCCAACAAATACACATTTGTCGGCACACGGGTCAAATATGTCACGGGTATTTTTTGGAATATGGACAAAGACTGTACATCCAAAAACCTTGTGTGGTAGGGTGAGAATAGAAGGAATGGTGGTTTGAGAGGCCAATGTAGCAAGTGGGGTGTTATGGTTTAAGATGGAGGTGGGAAGTCGGTTGCTTAGGTAGGTGGCGGTAGATACTGCCTCTGGCCAAAACACCCGGGGAATATGCGATTCTAACATCATAGCACGGGCCATTTCAAGAAGAGTACGATTTTTTCGTTCCGCAACACCATTTTGTTGTGGAGTGTTGGGACACGAAGTCTGGTGGATAATGCCATGATCGGAGAAAAATTTTTTTAGTGCCCCATGTAAGTATTCTCCCCCATTATCAGACCGTAGAATTTGAATGGTGGAATTATATTGTGTTTGAACCATTGTATAAAACTCAATAAATTTAGCAGCAACTTCAGATTTATGTTTAAGAACAAAATACTGAAAGCCCAATGAAGTCGGATTGGGGGAAGGGCCCCAAACATCAGAATGTATTAAGGAAAATATTTTGTTCACACGAGTATTATTGAGAGAATAAGTCGCCCGGGGTTGTTTTGCCCGGAGGCAGATATCACACGTTAACTGTTCTGTAGTGCTGGAAAATAATTTAGGAAACAATTTCTGCAAATAACTAAAAGAAGGATGTCCTAACCGACGGTGCCACAACCATATTTGTCTGGCAACTGATCCAGTGGCCAGATGAGAACTCCCGTGTGGTACAACTGTATCTACGTAATAGAGGCCTCCACGCTCAGTACCACGTCCAATGATCTCCTGAGTATGAATGTCCTGCAACACGCAAAAGGTAGGATACATGAGCACAACACAGTCAAGTTCTTTAGTGAGTTGGCTAATTGAGAGAAGTTTAGTGGATAGTGCAGGAACAAATAGACAATTTTTAATGGTGATATCAGGAGTAATAGCAATAGACCCACTACCCTTAACGGGAACAGTTTCGCCACTGGCGGTTTCAATATGAGATTTAATGGGTGCGGAATGGGTGATAAAATCATTAGGATCAAAAGTCATTGTGTCCGTGGCGCCACAGTCGAAAATCCACTGAGGGCTTGGACACTGGGTAGTAGTAGTAAGTCCATGGGGTAATTTCTTAAGGTCAGGGGGCGGAAGGGGTATTTTTGAAAGATTAGGGGCGGATGTGGACAATTCTGAATTTTCGTGGACCATATTAACCATTATAGCAGACTCAGGGGACTTAACTGCCATTCCAGAAAGAGCAGGGGGGACATGACAATTTGGGGCAGGGACTAAATGAGCAATTTTCTGATTAAAAGGACTTTTGGGGCTAGGGTTTTCCCCTAGCTCGTTACCTCCTTCGGCTGGCCTCCCTAGTTCTTGGCTGTGCATCTTGCCTCCCTCATCTGCAGCCTGTTCTTCGCTGTTACCGGTTCCTTCATCGGGGGCCTTGGCAGCAGCACCTTTTCCTTTCTGGCTGGTGGTGACTCGTTTGCCTTCCCACCAGTCTGGAAAGCCAAAAATCTGAAAGCATTTGTCTTTTCCATGCCCCTTCTTTCCGCAATGTTCGCAGATGGTGGAGTTCTTCTCACCCCACGATGATGGAGTTCCTGAGCGGGATGGGAATGGTCCCTGTTGAGTAGTACCGATGCGGTCCGGTGGAGGTCCTCCTCGTCCTCTGCCGCGGCCAGCGACTGGTTTGACAACCAGTCCTTGTCCCACCCCAGTGAGGAATTTATGTCTGAGGGGCCGTGTTTTATGAGTCCTGCCTGGGATTCTGCTCGCTTAAATTCAAAGAAAGCTGTTTCAACGTTGGGCAGCGGGGTCCTCTTGAGTAGTTCCTTCTTTTCTCCTTCAAATCTGTCGCTTACGGATGTTAGGAACTGATATAGCCTAAACTCTTGCATTTTCTGATTATAGGAAGAGATGTCCTCGGGACATTTCATCGGGTTTGTGTCTAACGTATCGATAGAGACCCACAAATCTTGAAGACTGTTCCAACAGTCTTCCAAATAGCCGTCCCCCTGTCGGATATTATTCGCTCTTCGGTGCAAATCGAAGACCTGCAGAGAGTCTCCTCTAGAACCATATGTGAGGGATAAACCATCCCAAAGTGCCTTGGCTGTGGGGTATCTGGAAACGTTATTAATCATACTTGTGTCAACATTTTGTAAAATCCATGTAAACACGGAGTTATCATCCTGCTCCCATCGGAGGTATTTTGGATCGGTGGGTAGTGGAGGAGGTGGCAGTCCCGTGAGATGATGCTGCCTACCTCTTCCCAAAATGGCCCGATAAATAACACGGGACCACAAGGAGTAATTGTTGCCAGTTAATTTCACTGCTATGTTTAGATTTTCGGGTAGTGGTATTTGTTGATGTGGTTGCGGATGAAGGCTTTCTTTGAGGATTTGAGCAACTTGTATGGCCAAATCCCCAGGACTTGGAGTGGTGGAAGACTCAGGTTTTGAACTGTGTTCTGTTTCTGACATGATGAATATTTGTTTTTCAGGTATGGAGGCAGAAAGGACAGATCGATGTTCTTGGCACGGTCAAGGCTAAAGGGTTTGAGAAAGGTATCACAGCCGTATTGGCTCTGAGAAGGGTATAAGGTATGGGCTGAACAGTAGGCAGTGATGAGTTTGTATCTGAGCCTATGCTCACAAAAAACTCACGGTCAGGCAGAGTAGAGAGCAATCCTGCTCTGATACCATGTTAGACTGTAGAGTATGGAGAAATTGTGTATATTTCTTCACTTTCAATCATACAACCATTGCCTATCTTTATACTACTGTCGGCCTACGTATACATGGTAGTTTCCTAATTACCAAATATTCTAACTCCTAATTATCAGCTCTATAATTATGATACAATCACAACATTTACAACAGAATAAGACTAATTATGGTAGGGGTATATTCTTTCAGTCTATTCTATATTCTAACAAGGTGTAAAGATTTAAACATCTCATTTATCTGCACCTTTTTTTGCATGCAAATTTTCCTTTGTGTGTAATCATTTTAAATACAAGGATTGGCAGTTAGACTATTGAGCTAGGAATGTGAACTAGGAAGTACTTCAGTCTGGAAATTTATACTTGGAAGTCATGATTTTAGCAGAGTTAAAGAAGAGAGGGCTGTTACATGAGAATCACTTGAGAATTGTTCTCCAGAAAATTGCAGTCGGGAATGTCCTTGGTAGGGCTTTTGGCTAAGTTTTTCATTGTTGGCCATTTACTGTGAAATGTAGGCAGTTAAAAATCGATGGGGAATTTAATGTCGGCCAAGAAACTTTTAGTCTCTTCTTTGCTTCGAGTTGCTTGTAGTTTATATGGAATGAAGTTTTTGTTGTTAGTGGCTTAAATCTTGCTGCATATGTGTTGACGGGCCTGAATGGAAGTTTTATGCAGTAGATGATCCCCCCCATAAGTTGTTCCTACTATTTGTTAGGAATTCCAACCAGATGAAAATTTCGTAATCTGAAGACTAGTTTATTTGTTGATACATGCAATGGAGGTAATATTTTGTTCTTGCAGGTTATCAGAATCGGACATTGAAGTGCTTGAGCAGAATCGTAAAGGCTTGAAGCTTCTGTAAATGGGTTAATTGCATGTTTCCTTAGGTTTTGGATCAAGCTGCTCCTTGTTCCATTTTGGGGTATCTAAGCTTAGAATCAAGTGATTTTCTGAATGTGGCATGTCATGTTCTTCGTGACTTTAACAGTTTGAGTTCATGTATTTGACTGACTGAAATTGCTAAAACTCCTTATGTTCTTGAATTCATGGTGTACTTTTGTTATGAACATGGATCGTTTCGAGAGCAATCGTAATAGTCTATGGATGACTTTTGCCAAAGCGATTTCTTGGAGACTTTCTTGGCATAGCAATACCATTACCGAAGCATTCATGAGTGTGTTGTTCAACTTATCTTGCCAAACTGCTCTGTTATCAAATTAGGTCATACATCTCATTTATTTTTGAGTTCCCATCTTTTGCTAACTTCAAGAGTATTACTATGTCCTTGGTCTGCTCCTCTCACTTCTCAGCAAGTGACCTGCTCTGTTATCAAATTAGGTCATACATCTCATAAATTTTGAGTTCCCATCTTTTGCTAACTTCAAGAGTATTAATAACACATTTTATGATTTTCTGTTCCTAGATGTCCCTGGTCTGCTCCTCTTAACTTCTCACCAAGTGACTATCTATCTTTATGTTTCATCATCTTTCCTTTGGATGAAAATTTCATGTCAGATACATCACGAAGGTGAAAGTTTTGAGAATACCCGCTTAGAAAAGTGCCTCAATGTGGTGAACCAAAACTGGCAGCTATTTTTTATCAGCTAAAACGGAATGTGTAAGTGGAATTTTCAAAGATGCCAACAGAGAAAGCTTTTAATCATCCAAAATCAAATGTTCAAGAGCACTCAAATGCAGAGTGAGCAACAGCTTTTGAATAGGTAGCATCCCAGCCCCCAGTCTTTGTAATCACCTCTGCATTTGAATAGCCTTGAAGACCATCTTGAATATTCCTTCTGGTCTCATTTCTGGCTGAATCTTCTTCTGCAAAATCACACAGCTGCAACTATATAGCGTCAAAATCCAACAAGAATATCCATTAAACACAAACATTCAAGACAACACAACCATAAATGCACCACTTTAAATAATATTTCACGCAAATTTCTCAAACACCAGATAGGCACTCAAGAGAAGCAGCATAACAAAACTCAGTCCATTCACTTCAAGTGTAAAAACAGCAAATTTAACATATTAAATGGAAAATTGACATTATCTCGGGCAGAAAAAGAGGGTACCTCATAATGTTTAGTGGTGGTAGAGACGGTGGACTGGGCAGTGTGCTACGAAGTAGACGACTGAGTTTCTTCACTGCCAGACGAGGGAATGAAGTGAATGAGAGCTGTGAGTGGCAAAGATTTAGGTGATTTAGAGAAGGGTATATCACTTTTTGGAAGTAGATTTTTGGATTTGATGGGATTTGAGGATAAAGAAGCGGAAAAATGTTGCCATTACTCCAGGAGCTTTAGTTTCCATTCACGGGGAAGATAAGTGCCTAAGATTCTCTTCGCGAGTTTATATACTAGCATGTGCATTAGTCAGTTTTTTTTTCCCCGTAAAATTTTTTCCCCGTTTATTATGGATTATTATTTTTACATTATTTTCATGCTACATCTGTACAACAAGGCAATATAGGAGGGAAAAGGAAAAAGAAAGGAAAGAAAAACGAGGATGGTAATTGCAAATACAATTGAAGAGAGTGCTGTATTCTGACCCACTATTTGATCATATTTGGTTTTTTATATATGAAATTAAAGAGAAAATTTTATAGGGTGTCAGTGCGATGGACAATGTTATATGGAACAGAATGATGTGCCACTAAGAGGACGTAGTCGCAGAAGATGGAAGTGGCAGAGATGAGGATGCTGAGTGGATGTGTGGGCATACAAGGTTAGACATGATAAGAAATGAGGTATACATGAAAATGTTAAGGGTGGCTGTTATAGTAGATAAGATGAGAGAGGAGAAACTGAGATGGCTTGTGCATGTCAAGAGGAGACATACAACGTCGTCTGTCAGAGCAGTTGAAAGCCTCATTGTAGAGGGGAATAGGAGTAAAGGCAGGCCCAAACTGACTTGGGATGAGCAGATTAGACATGACTTACTAGAGTTACATCTCTCTGAGACAATGGTCCAGGATATAGGGGCACCGTAGATTATACTTACATGATTATATACTTTCTACACTTTATGTTTTCTTTGCACTTTTTTTTTCTCTTCTTTCCAGTCTTTGTCTTTCAATTACTTGTGCATATCCACTGTTATGACTATTTTAATATCAGAAGCGTTCTATTTATGTTTAATAAAATCCCTTCAGTAGTATTTGTTCCTATTATTGTGCTATCTATGTAGGCACACCTAGAGCCGGGGGTCTCACTGGAAGCAAATTCTCTATCCATTGGGATGAAAGTATTGTTTGCATGTCTCTCACCTTCTCTAGATCCTAGCGATAGCTTTTGTTGTCGTTGGGATATATTGTGTATGATTGTTGTTTATATATTGCGTAATACATGTCATCAAATAGGTGGATATACATGACATACAATAAATACTACGCACATATAGTGAAAGTAAAAAAAAACTTTACACTTTCAAAGATTTGAAACATATAAATCCTGTTCTTAAGATATTATCTGTAACAACTTAATCTGTACATTATGCATCATTGAGCTTTTGTTTAGTTTAATATAATAATTAATTATTGCAATCATAGTAATTTTTTAGTAGGATACTTTCTCATTTTATTCCAAATCAGCTAAAAGGGCCAAGTACAATTCATTTGCAATGTATATGAAAATGGTAAACATAATCAGGCTTAGATAGAACCATGTTTTGAACATCTTATGTTCAACATTATGGAAGTTTTCCTCTATATCTTTAGCTTGGACATTCCTCATAGAAATTGGATTAAGAATTAAAAAACCAACAACGAAATTTGCTATCTGCATTTCATCGTTGGATTACTTTAATCTCATATCTACAACAACATTACCTCATTGACTTAGAAACACCTACTTATGGCATGGTACGAGAGAATCAGATGTACACAACCATACTCATGTGTCAGAACACACAGATGTTGTTTACGGATGACTCATGATGATGCGTCAAACTGTGTCGATCAACTGCTACTTCACAATATAAGAATCACAACCAATTTAGTGAGTCATTTTGCTTTATTCCATCATATTCCCAAGTCAAGGGAGAGTGTGCCATTGACTTCATTAGAAATAGAAACATTTTGCTCCTTCCTATGACGGATACGAAGGGTCGAATGTACGCAACCATTGGTTAAAAACACATTGTTTCACTTTAATCTGATCTCGAATTCTATGAAATTACCTTCAAGCGAGTAGAAGAAAATGTTTTACCATTCGTTTTTAAATCAAATAAAGTTACCTGAGTGAGGTGACGCCTCCATTCTTGCTTGCTTATTCAAATTTTTGTACTCGCATGTAAAATTTTCAAACTACAACGCTTTTATAAATCTATATGTATCCATGCTTCCATTCTCACACTCGATTTGAATGTCCTACAAGCGTAAGAACCTGCACTAAAAAAAAAAAAAAAAAAAGAATCATCTTAATCCGGATTACTTGGGTGGTAAAGACCATGATGACCCAGAGCTCTGAATTCGAGCCTCCAAACGATAACAAGAGGTTTACATGACCATTATTTCCAAAACGTTTGGGATTAATCATGGTACATGCTCGCTTGGATACCCAGATAATCAAAAACTAAGAGGGGAAAAAAAGAGAGAAAAGAATCATCTTGCTTTTGGCATTCAATGAAGCTCATGATAATCAGGTAATTCAATTTGAAATCCCTTCGTATGAAAAGAAAAGAATCATGTGGCTTATACCATATTATCCCAAGTCATCATGCTGATACAGTATATTCGTTGCATAGCAGATTTCATCATAAACAAATACCAGACACAAGCACCGACTGCCACCCTACCACTGTATCTACAACCATAACCTGTTTCCGCCGTCCCACCATACACGTGTTTCTATCATGTATATTATATTTTTGATATTCGGATAACCATTCCAAAACCCAACACAAGAATCAACTCCGCCATATATACATCCAAAATGAGCGACAACTGTATACATTAACAATTGCAAAGATAAGTGGGAATACGAATAAGGCCAAAAAAAGGGTAACGACATGCACACTGGATAAAGTAGTAAAGACGATAAGAGAGAGGCGTGGATAAAGCAGGAAAATGATTCTTCTTTGTATATAAATAAAGCAATCTAAGGCGCAAAGGAGCGACAGATACATAAAAAAAATTAAAGAACCCTAACACTAAAAGCAGTAACTACCCTTGTAAAAAAGAGGACATGCAAAAGGGAGTACCCACATCCTCCAAAAAATGGATTGCCCATGTTAAAAACAGATGTACACCCAGATATTAATGACCTGAATCTAGTTGTCTACCTGCATAAAGGAGAAAGGTTCTCCTGCCGGAAGATGGAAAAACAACCTGGCTTGAGAACCAAGAATTGCCAACCCTGTAAGTTGCCCCAGTTTGAGGCCTGCATAAAGAATAAGCCTTTAATTTCTAAACTTGGTTAATCTTAGTCGCTGATCCAATAAACGAATTCCTAACTTCTCCATGTTAAATTCCCATCACGGGTGACGATTAGCAAAGTCAGGCACCATAACCTATAGAGCAATTAGTCCCCACGAGATCCAATTAGTCCCATATGTCCAACCTGCTGTCCAACCCCATGACAGATGGGCCTTTGACTTTTAGACGCTTGGGCCCAGTATCTATCTGGATTGGCTGCTTTGAGGTTCTACCATGTCCGTTCGGCGTCATATCAAATCTTTGATGTGCTCTTTTCGTGCCCAATACCTCATCCTTTGCCATCCTCTTGAAATTAGAAGAGATACGAGTAGTCATTCTATTGGCAAGCTTGTCATGGGAACCAGTTTCTGGAGATTCTATGATATTCGGGGAACTTGAATGTAAGCTCTGACATGGAATATCAGCTTGGGTACACGCTATTGAAGGTAATTGTGCATTGCGTGACTCCGGTAGACATTTCTTCAGTCGCTTGAACCCCTATATCAGAAACGTGACTGAAATCATATTTCTTACACATGGCCATAATATACACAACTGATAGACAAGGCAAACACAATTCTAACGGAGATTTCTGACAAATAAACCAAAAGATGAAAAGTAACTACCACAACCACATATCCAAGAATTTTGCACAAGCTAACATATCCTCTAAGGATCATGTTTGTCCCACCCCATATAAAGACTTCTAGCTTAGTTTTCTCCCTATCAATGCTGAATTCAACATACAAGCATCAAGATTGCTATAATTTAACAACTAGAAAACAGTGACCCAAAAAGGCCAAAGCATGCATGAGATTTAGAAAGTCCTCTAGTACCTGGTGGTCAGACTTGACCAAGCGGAAATTATGAGCGTTTCTCTGCTCCACCTTAACCAAAGAACGCCGTTTAACCCTGAAAATTTCTGAATCAGACTCATCGCTCTCTTGATTATCTTTGAAAGGGACATATGACTTCGGGATATCCAAGCCACATGAAGGTGGTTTAGAAGAGGGCTTTGAAGATGCCAGATTCCCAAATTCAGAACCAAAATGCATCAACAACTGCAAATAATCACAAAATGCAGAAAGCTATTTTTTAGCAGGACAGATGCAAATTCGATAAATTGCTATCTCCCACCTAAAAGCTTTTGCTAGAAAGATAAGTTATTCATTTAAGTACTATAACAAAAACGAAAAAGGAAAGCCAAGAGTCGCAACTGAAAGAATCACACTTACATTGACATCATCACTAATACGATCCGCACAATCCAGAGAAATACTTTGAGCTGATGCTGATGAGGTACGCATATTAGGCGCATCAGGGTATTCCTTTGCATGATTTTCTTTGCTTGCTGATTCTGAAGGCATTGAGGAAGCGCAACAAAGAGGATCTTCTGACAGACTGTTCACTCTTATGCTCGCATCTTCCATTTGATTTTTCAGTTCACAGTAGGCGATATACTCGTCAACCCCAACCTCTGGAAAAATATCTGATAGCAGAGTAAAATCATCTCTATGCATGTAGCTTAGATGGATCTCATGCATCATAACACCCCCGTGCTCAAACTTGACTGCTGCAGCTTCAAGGTCGGCAATATCTTCCCTCACAAAAAGAGTTTGCTTCCCAACACAAGGCAAAGCAAGCAACTTTGGATCTGTTAAGAGAGGCTACTTAGTTGCATGTACAAAATCACCTAAGGAATAACGCTGGCAGGCAGGTCAAATAGACATACCATGACGAAGGCACACAGGGTGAGAGTAACAACTGCAATTAAGGTAGGCCACATAGCAGTCCCGCTTACAGATGCTGCAAAGAATAGTTCCATGGGAAATCCAATCAACTGCCACGCAAGCCTGTGATTTCATGAGGCACCAACGGGCATAATGCTGAAACCTCATCAATTTCACAAAGGAGACCTTGATGTCGTGATGCGACACAGCCTCTACAGACACTATGGGATCTTCGACTTCAACTTTGGCTGAAAGAATCATGGATTCTTTGCAAAGAAGCTCCTCATAGGGAAGCAGAGGCACCCTGTTAAGAAGAGCATAACGGCAGCTAGCAATTAAACCCAGGGGAAACCAATCACCAATAGCAAAGTTCACAGCTTCCCCACAATTAAAACCTGGAAAGAACAAACAAAATAAAAAATTATCCACAGTGCTTTTGTTATTAAGAATGAGAAAATACAAAAGCCAGAAATAGGAAGCAGAACAGCAAGACAAAGGTTCTCTTTGAATAAAAAAGACACTCGTATCTCACCATGGCTAAATCCTGCATGATATGCTCTGGGGAATGTTATAATGAACTCCCCAGGCTTCTGCACAGCCTTGTAGACAGGAACATTTTGCTGCAACAATATACTTGGAGGAAACATAGTAGTCTTCCCTAACAGCACATCAAAAGCTCCATCCTCGCCATCCGCTGACAAAATATCACGAGCATAAACACGCTCTCGAACAGCTTTTTCAAATTCCAAAGCTGCACGACCTGGTATACCATACCAAGTTTTCGCTGCCCCACAGTGGTGGTAATTGACGCTGAACGACAATCAAGGCATATTATCATCCGTGATAAAACACAACATAACAAATTTCCAACGCATAGTTACGTACCTATACAAGTAATGATCTTCAACATGCCAAGCAAAAACACTGAAAAGCATTCCAATGTAAAGCATTGGTTCAGTTACTCCCTGAAAAAGACCAGATATAACAATGTAAGAGAAAACATGCAAGGCGTGTTTTCAATTTGGGCAGAAAAAGAAGCTCATAAAACTCGAATAATAAAATCTTAATACTGGGATAGCTGTTTCCAAGAGGCGCAGAACAGATCTTGGCAAACGAGAGAGTTTCTGCAACAACAGGAAATAGGGACAGATTAGACGTAGCACTCAATCGAACAGTCAATGACTAAGACAAAAATCTCAAATAGCGCTTTGAAAGAAAATTAAAGAGTACAAGCCTACTGCAGACAATGGAGTACCAGAAACCAAACAAGCATAGAAAGTAATAATTAACGAGTTAGAAAATATAACCATAAAAAGAGAATATTAGAACCACCAAAAAAAGAAACATAAGGCATGTTATTATCTGGTGAAACATTATTCCATTCAATCAGCTGACAGTAATACAAAAAAAGAAAAACAACAGGAGTTTCTACAAACATAAACGTATGAAAACACCTATTGGTTTATGATAACCAAGCGATCATACTTTTGCTAGCCCCTCTATCACTTAGATATCAAATGTTCGCACTGTTCAAGCACAAAGTAAATGAAATAGAGCAAAATGGATAATTGCAACTACATCACTACCTTCAGATTCCATTTGCTTTGTCCAAGCTGATCACTTGGTGAAGATGAAAATGCACTGCCATCTACATCACATGCATATTCAACACTTTCAGTCTTTCCACAAGTGATTTCATGCCAAAATTCTCTTTCCAAGTATGTTGCAGGAAGACATCCAGAACTGAGATATCTACGAGCATAAACCTTGTTCGCCATTTTTTCAAACTCACGAAATGTATAGTTTCTGAAACACATCAATAAATTCAGCGCATGAATAACGTTAACAATCTTGCATCTCTATGTTAAGGCAAACTCACCTTCCGCTCATGAAAAAGGTGATCACGTCCTTCATATCCCATTCAGCAAGGCGAAGAGGCTGAACCCTTGTTGTAAACTTAAATCTTTCTTTCTCTTTCATCAAAACTACGCCAGCAGGAACAGAAGCACTCAAGGGGGAGACAATTTTGCATATGCCTGCATGGGTCCAAAGGTTAGAATTCAACATAACATATGATCAAACAAAGTGAATGAAAAGAGGGAAAATAGAGAAGCAGGTTGAACTACAGTTTTATGTCACCAGTTAAACCTGACACGTAAGGTAAATATTAAGTGAAACATAAAGATATTTCACATAATATTTACATAAGTTCCTCAGCTGTAAATTTGCTGTCATTACAACATCAAGAGGCAAAATGGCAAGGAGAAGCTTCGTTACCATATTTGGAAGCTTCTGGAGCTATCTTTTGAAGATACACTAAAGGATCCTCAAACTCCTCTTTAGTCGGGCAATAAACAGGACACTCAGGGATTTTATCAATCCACTCAAGGTTAGAGGTCTCCAACTTTGGAACTCTGTGCTTCTGAAAAATATCTCTCTCATTTGAAGTAGCAACAGTATGCAAAAGTGCATCCCCACTGCCAAAGATTCTCACACCACATGATGCAGAACCTCTCAAAGCATCTCCCCCGCTCCTACTCATCATGTCACCAACATTTTCTGATTCTTTAGCCTGCTGTAGTTTTGTCTTGCGAAGCCGTTCATGCTTCAGAAATTCCAATTTTGCCTCCCGCAACATGCAGACCTTCCCTTCCACCTATTAAAACAGAAAGAGAAAATTCCTGCAAGGTAAGAAAGAATAGTTCCTCTCAAAGACCACAAGTAAACCAAGCATTAAAGCATTTAGGCATGGGTACGCAAATAAATATAGTAATATGATTCAGGATCAAAAAATATCCAAGTGTATTCACAACATGAGCGTCACATTCAATCACGGCATTGCATACAAGATGAAGAGTTCATGCCACCTAGATATCATAAACATCGCAAGTAACCTATTGGAAGTAAGAATTCGCAGCAACAAAGGAAAAGAAAACAAAAGAGAAGTCAAGGTAGTTCAAAAGATCTTTCACATAACTATGACTATTACCAACGACTCGAATACTGCCCAATGTGGACACTAACTGGGAAATTTTCGTAAGACAAGTAGTGCCATTTGATGCATAAGGGGGAAAAAATGCAAACTCTAACCCTATGCTCTAACGCATTACTGTTATCAAATTTTAAAATATCATAACCTCACCAATTTATTGAGTACATACACTGGGCTCCAGTGGAACAAAATTAACAACTGTAGGATATCTCTGCATTGATTTTTTTTACTAGATTATACAATCTACTATATATACCATCGTTTCAAATCAGGTAAGGATTTAATTTTTCCCATAATTTAGCGTTGTAGGTAAAATATTAGGTCAATAGGAGTTACCAAACATGGCCAAATCATCAACAGAAAAACCTGAAACATGTCCAGTCACAAATATTCATATCAAATTCAACGGTTACTTCCTCCACATAAGCTGCAAAATTCATTAAGATGTCAAATTTTTTCAAGTAAAACCAAAATCCAAAAATTATGACTCAAATCAAATAATCTGGGAAAAAAAGATCGTCAATGCTTCAAGAAAAGAGTTCTCAGAAACTGGTTTAGAAAAAATAAGAATAAAGAAACGCAGCAACGTTGAATTTCATAGGCCACCAAAGAATTCTCAACATAATTGTAGAACAATTAAACTATACGGGTTCTCTCATAACACACGAACAACAAGAAATTTTAGATGCATTTCTGAACCGAAAAAAGTAGGGTGCTAAAATTAGACATTCTTCCGAACTCAAAAAAAAAAAAAAAAAAAAA